>CAJHQQ010003314.1:0-46444 GCA_905132885.1 Moricandia moricandioides
TTTAATTTCTTTAAAGGCGTCGAGACATCAGGTGTAAAACCGAATTTCACCTCTTTGCACAGGAGCGCAGTAAGGGGTCTAGCAATTTCTTAAAAATCTTTTATGAATCGCCTATAGAATCAAGCATGTCTTAGAAAACTTCTGACGACTTTGATATTGGTGGGTGGTGGCAGTCCAGTCATTACTTCAATCTTTTCCTTGTCTACCTAAATTCCGGCCACTGAGACGTTGTGTCCAAAGACAATTCCGCTGTTAACCATAAAATGGCATTTTTCCCAATTCAAAACCATATTTTTCTGTTCTCATCTAGCTAGTACCATACACATGTTATCGAGAGTTGTTATGAAGTTTGGACCATATACTGAGAATTCGTCCATGAAAACCTCCATGAAGTCTCGATTATATCGGTGAATATCGACATCATGCATATTTGGAAGGTCGCATGGGTGTTAAAGAGTGTGAATGGCATCCTGCGATATGCGAATGTTCCATAGGGGCAAGTAAAGGTGGTCTTTTCTTGATCATCCAGATGTATGGGGATCTGGAACAATCCGGAATACCTGTCGGGAAAACAGTAGTATTCGTGTCTTGCAAGCCTTTCTAACATCTAATCGATAAAGGGTAAAGAGAAATGATCTTTTCGTGTGGCAGCATTTAGTTTCCCGTAATCGATACACATTCTGTGTCCAGTGACAGTTATAGTAGGGATCAATTCATCTTTGTCATTCTTTACCACAATGATTCCTCCTTTCTTTGGGACAATGATAAAGCCTATTTATTACCACTTTTAGGCCATGTTATAGGCTCCGTTTGGGGTCTATTAAGGTCTTTACAGGTCCAAGTACGTTTTGGAGATATATGGAGATACTTGGAGTTTTTGGAGCATTTAGAAGAGAATAATCCGTAGCTGTTCATTGAGAGAGTCGAAGTACAAGATAGTCGTCGATCGACGACAAAACCTTGTCATCGACCGATGGTACAACACCAAGATTGATCGATGTTGCACACTTTCCATCGATCGATGACCAATTCGTAGACAGCCGATCCCAAGCCGAAGTTAGAGACAAGACACATGATTACAAGATTACCCCTAGACGAGTTTTGACCTATATTTTAAGGTTTTATATTTATACTTTATGTATTACACCAGTTGCGTGGGAAGAAAGTGTGCAGAGGGTGCACAAGTATTCTATATAGTTTTAGTGTTTTTAGGGGAGAAGATTGATAACTCCTTAGGGAGATTTGTATTGGAACCCCAATATTTTATCTATGCATTATATTGAAATTATTATTTATAACTTTATTATGTCTGAGTAGTTATCAACTAGATTTTAGGTTGAATGATAGCAATCATGGCTTAGCTAAAAACTAGGATTGTTGGGTTAAAGTTAATATCCATCCATTGAGCTGTGCTTAATGCTTGCATTCTAGAGTAGCTAACTAGGATCTCGAAAGTAGGACATGGACGACTACGGGAGTAGGTTCTGTGTCAGAAGAGACTCCATTGAACTATGTTTTTAGGCGCATGCGATAGCTGGTCTAATTAGATTGGTGAACATATCAAATCTCGTTCACACTTCCTTCTGATTTGATCATCGATCAATGGTCTTTCCTTTTGCTCGCACACGAGAGTTGGAGTTAAAAAGGTTAGAATAGTTAATATTTGAGTTCTAGAATATTTACATTTTTGCCCTTCCTATTCCCTATAATCCATTAAGCTTGCAACCCTATATCTAGCAAATTAACAGTTGCAACTAGTTAGTTTAGTAGCATAATTCCATGTTTACGTTATTAGCATATTCCATATTGCATATACACCTTCTAATAAGGAATATCTCCTTAAATCGATTTATTACTACCAATATATATAATTACCAAGCTTCGTCTTTAGAAATAAGAAATCTATTGTGTGTTATTTCTCTCTGTGGATTCAATCCCTAAGTACTGCACCTGATCTCTATTGGCAAGAGTATTGTTTTTTGTGTTAGGATTAAGGGTTAATTTGATAGTTAATTATTTAGGATATGTATACCTTGCTAGAACAATAAACGCATCGTGTCAAATTTGGCGTTGTTGCCGGGGAGCATTGATCGCCATTAGATTTAATTTCTAGGATTTAGTCTAGGTTGTTTTTATTTTCAAGTTACAAAATTTTTTCTTTTATTTGTTACTCAGGTACATGCAACAAAGTACCATGAGCAATAAATGACAAGAATTACTATTCTCGGATCACATAAGCTCGAACGTACGATCCTCAAAGAAAGACGTCAAGCATCGGTCGATGGTATCTACTCAGCGTTGACCGACACCTCTTCACGGATAACATCGACCGACATCAGAACTCAAGCATTGACCAACGTCGACCACATAGCATCGATCGATGAATACCTACACGCATCAATCGACGAAAGCAGACGAGTTCAGATGGTTGCTCCTATTGTAGTGGTTCAGAACGAGAATGGAGACTTGCGTGATCTCAACGGTCACCTGCGTAATGCAGCAGGTCAAAAGATAGACGAACATGGGGCTGTAATCCCTGGTACAGAAGCAGAAGCAGACGCTGCAATAGCTCAACCTGAATCTAATGCCCAAGCTGCTCAGACAACACTGGCTGACTACAACCGTCCAGACCAGTTTTACGCCAACAGATCCTCGTCCTCCATTTTTTCAGAGAAACGATTTTGAGATCAAGCCCGCTTTCTTCGGATTTACAGCGCAGACGCCTTACCATGGATTGCAACATGAGCACCCTATGTATTATCTAGAGCGATTTGAGGATCTAGTGACTGCTATTAAAGACAATGGAGTCCTTGAGGACTATCTCTTTTATAAGATCTTCAAGTACTCACTTGCTAGAGAAGCTTCATATTGGCTTAAGCAGCTACCACTATGATCTCTAACATACTGGACTGGTATCAAGAATGCTTTCTTGCGTAACTTCTTTGATGACGTGAGAGCAGAAGATTTGAGGAGCAAGATTGCTACTTTTTCACAAGAACCTTCAGAGTTTTTGAGAAACTCATGGATCAGATTAAAGTTATACCAGAGAGACTGTCCACATCACGGGTACATTGAAGTGCAGCTTCTTTGCACTTTCATCAGAGGTATTGGATTGCTGTATCAGATAGCTTTGGACACAGCTAGTGAGGGGAATTTCAGCACCAGGAGCCCTGAAGAAGCTACTAGATTGATTGAGAATCTGGCATCAAGCAGCAATACCAAGAGCAAAGATTTTGAGAGAAGGAAATCAACCCTAGTTGTGAGCAAGAAGCAAATTGAAGAAGTCAACACAAAACTGGATAGTGTTATGAAATTTCTCAAGAAGCAGGTTACGTTTGCAGAAGTAGAAACGATATAGTTTGGACAATATGAGACTGAAGAAGAGGATGTCAACTACATCGAAGGGAACGTTTTCCAGAGACAAGGGAATCCAAGTTTTAACAAGAACTCCTAAGGGAATGGTCAAAGGAGTAACTTTAATCAGAGTTCACAGAGAAGGCCCTTCACCAACTATAGGACTTATGGATCTTCCTACTACCAGAATCCT
This sequence comes from Moricandia moricandioides, assembly GCA_905132885.1. Classification (NCBI taxonomy): domain Eukaryota; kingdom Viridiplantae; phylum Streptophyta; class Magnoliopsida; order Brassicales; family Brassicaceae; genus Moricandia; species Moricandia moricandioides. The sequence goes on from CAJHQQ010003314.1 coordinate 3,548, forward strand.
CCTCTAGATACTCAAGAAAGAAATATTGAAGCGATGGTTGATAGAGTTGTAGAGGGAAAGCAGAAGACGACTGTGGATTTCAATGGGAAGATAGATGGTATGTACATGAACCTCAATACCAAGTTCGAAAACCTCAGCACCCAAGTGAATAAATTGGAGAATTAAGTGATGCAAACAAGTGAAACCATTAGGAGGCATGAGAGCTTGATCAAGGAGAAGATGGAGGCTGAACAAAAGCACCACGTCAATGCATTGATTGATGATGATTTCTGGTAGGAAGTTAAGAGAGAGAAGCTCCAAGACAGCGATTTGGGTGTGGAAAATTCCATGTCACTCGGCACTCCTCATCCGCATTGATCGACACCAAGAAGCGAGCATTGATCAACAATGAAGCTTAAAGAATCAGTGGCTTCTTGTGAATCGACTAACATCGACCGACACAGAACTCATAACATCGATCGACATGGAGCTAGAAGCATCGATCGACTATGCGAATTCAGCATCGATCGACAAAGAAGAAATCCAGTTCGATTACCGAACCTCAATAAAAGTCTGAATATGCGTCCAGATGTGACGGTTTTGGAACAGAATACAGACACGTCTGAAGATGTTCAGTGAGCATTATGCCAAAATCTATGGCAGAGGAGCTGAACCTAAGAGTGGAACCCTCCAATGATTCGTTCACATTCGTAGACTGCTCAAGAGTACACTCAGGTAAAGGATGTTCCATTGCAGATCAACAACACCCTAGTCCCAGTAGAGTTCCATGTGATGGACATCAGGATAGACTGTAACTCTTCGCTACTACTTGGTAGAGCATTCATGGTAACTGTGGGAGTTATCTGCGATATGAAGCTAAACAGGTTGTATCTATCTCTAATTGATCAAAATATTTTTATGAACCTGTCAAGAATAAGAGCAAGGCTACTCTGATTGAATTATGTAATGATGAAGAGCTTGTGGCCACATTCTTCTGCGATTATGAAACCAGGGAGGAATCGGAAGAAGGAGCATCGATCGACACCTAACCCACACCATCGACCGACGATCCGGAAATTCAGCAATCGATCGACACTCAAGCCTTATTATCGATCGAACCCCACCATTCAGAACCGATCGACACTTGCCACAACCCAGACGACCTTGAGCACGACAAAGATTATAGAGAAGAATAAATAATTTAATACCGAGGAATTGCTATGGCAGAGGTTGGTGTTTTTCATGTTTCACATCAATTTGGGAAATCGACGTCGATCGATGGTAACCATTCACCGTCGATCGATACTGGTTGTAACTTAGAGTCCAAACTAGATTAATATGGTTATCTACAACAAGATGAGTTCAATATTATGAGAGATCCAGATGGTCACGCACGAGCTATGGATGGCATAATTCTACATGTCACGAAGGAAGATGTGGTAAATATACCTGCGATGGCTAATGGATTTGGGAATATTTTCGGGCAACAGTCTGATACTCAAGCATCGATCGATAGTCGCCACACACCATCGATCGACACCCATTAGGCATATCAAGGATACAATGAAATTACGAAGAATACAATTCAGAGTACAAGGATGAAGAGCTGATTGAGTCTCGCGGCCTAGAACTGGAAGAATCTGGCAGGGTAATGAATCCGGAAGTGGATAATCGAACAACGATCGGGGCATATCTTGGCCATCGAACGAAATCAGACACAAGCCAGAACAAGAGCCAAGAACAAAAGATGCAGATAATGGTTATCTTAGACCAGATTAGTTCGGAATTTTCAGAGACCCAGAAGGATGTGGACGAGATCTTTATGGAAGAATTCTAAACATACCAAATGAACATGTAGCAGATGACCTTGTTATGGCTACTGGATCAGGAACTTTATTTGGACAACAAGCATCGATCGACGCCCGACTATGACCATCGATCAAAAGCGAGGAACAAAAGAACGTGCCAATCCACAATGATCTATACACCCCCAAACATCGAATATCGATCGACGCCATAAACCATGCATCAATCGACACCATTCTAGGGGTGAACCAGTTTTGTAACTCTGATCCTTTTGAGGAGCTTAGTCTTTAGAAATAAGAAATCTATTGTGTGACATTGCTCTCTGTAGATTCAATCCCTAAGTACTATACGTGATCTCTCTTGGCAAGAGTATTATTTTGTGTGTTAGGATTAATGGTTAATATGATAGTTAATTGTTTAGGATATTTATACCCTGCTATAACAATAAACACACCATGTCAGACAACATGAACCGGACTGACCCAGTTTCTGTATGAGATTGGATAAATAACACATGCGTCTAGAATTTTCATGATTTCATTTTAACTACTTCCTTCAGGATAGGTTTTAATCTCCTCTGATTCTCGATGGATGATTTTGATTCTACATCAAGGTGTATCCTATGCATGTATAAATCGAGAGAGATTCCTGAGATGTCATCTAACGAATATCCGAGAGATTTGCGGTGCTTCCAAAGCTTATTCAGCAACTATGCTTGCTCCCCGCTACTAAAGTTTGCATTTATGATGACAGGATAAGAATTTTTGTAAAGAAAATCATATTTAAGGCCGGCTGGTAGTGGTTTAAGCTCGATCTTGGGTGCTTTTTCCTTGCTCCAGTCGTCGGTCACAATATGTTGTCAATCGACGGTGACAACGGGATGTCGATCCACGGTGACATCGGGATGTCGATTGACGGGGGTCGATAGATCGAGTTCGTCAAGATCGACATTAAAAATTTCTTCTGTGGTATCCATTAACGTTGTATACTCTCCAGTGCGATCTTCTAACGTAGAGATGTCTCCTTCAGGAGATTTAATTTCTTTCTCTAGAGGTTCATTTGAGCACATATCTATGAACGATTCTTTTGCTATGTCGGAAAGGTAATCGATATGGTAGGTTTGACGGTCGATCAAAGGTTATTTTATTATCTTTTCCATGTTAAAGACCATCGGTATCTTCCCAATGTTGAGGAATATACGTCATTCTCTGACATCAATGATCGCCTTGGTAGTTGCTAGGAAAGGTCTTCCTAAGATAATCAGATTATGAGGTTCTCGCTAATACTTAAGAACTAAGAAATCCGTCGGTATATAGCAGTTATGAACGCGTACGGGCACGTCCTCAAGTACACCTTGCGGTATTCTGGTGGATCTATCATTTAAAATGAGAGTGACTTTGGTAGGTTGAAATTGTGTTAGCCCGAAAGTGACTGCAACCGATTAGGGCATCAGGTTGACACTAGATCCTAAATCGCAGAGGTATCTTTGAAATCTCTCATCGCTAATAGTGCAGTCCAAAACAAAACTACAGGGATCAGGGAGTTTGACTAGAGTTTTTCCTTGAATAAGTTCGCTCACTTCTTGGGATACCATCATCACACAGTGTTCTGATTTATGGAATCTTTGTGATGTTGCATCTTTCACGTACTGCTTAATGGCAGACGAGATGTGAATGGCATCGAAATGTTTACTTTGTCAAACACTTTCTTGCATATTGCTTTTTATAGTTGCTTCTTCTTCTTCATAGCATTTTTGAAGGAAAGGGGGGTTTCGATTGGTAGAATTTTGTCCTAACTGGTTTGGTTGGTTCTGGGTCAGGGTGTCGATTGATTATTGCCTCAGTGCGTCGATCGATTACAGGTGCATAGTGTCGTTCGATGCTCAGTGAGGACTAGCAATCGATGTCTCCTACGTCTGTGTTCTTTCCCTTAGGTTCAATAATTAATTCCTCAAGGTCGTCATTTTGGTCTAATACTTCAGTTTCGGGAAGGATTTTGGGATCTTTCTCTTAAATTTCGAGCGGGGTGGGATGTGATTTTTCTTTCTCATTTGTTGTGATTTTCTCGAGTTCATCGATGGTGATGCTCTCTTTAACGCCTGGGGTGAATTGTCTACTGCTCCGTAAAGTTACGACATTGCAATGGATTATGGGGTTAGCAGGTAAAAATCCGTCCTCTCTCTTGATGGACATAGCGTTACTCGCTCCTTGATTGTCGGTCCTCTTAATGTGTTCGCTCAGAGTTTCAATTTTTTTTGTCATCTCTAAGTATATAAGATCTAACTTCTCATTGAGGTCAGCGGCTATTATACGGTTTTCAGTGAAGACTTGATTCATTCTCGACTTTGACTTTCTTTTGTGTCTGTTCATAGTGGTTTTGTAGTTGCTTGTTAAATTTTCAGCGATTTTCCTAAATCGTTGATCGTTCAGGCTCATCACATCAGAGAACTCAACTCGTTTTTCGAAGTCGGAAGAGACGGCATCGTCCTCACCATAATGTGAGACAATCTATGTCCGTCCAGAAGGGTCGCAAATACTGCTAGGGTTTTTCTAACTTCGATTGAGTGCTTCTCCTCCGCAAACATTAGTGGTTCCTTCTTTTCGGTGTCTCTCTTTTCTAAAGATATATTTTCTATCAGCCTATTAGCACTTGCAGGGCTTCGGGTGCCGAAGCTCCCTCGCTGGCTGTATCAAGGATGGTTTGATAGTCCAGGTTTAGTCCTCTATAGAAAGTGTTGATGAGTTGGAGTTTTGAGAATCCATGGTGTGGGCAAGAAAATTGGTAGCTCGTGAACCTCATCCAGGAGTTTTTAAAAGATTCGCGGCCACCTTGAATGAATGTGGATATTTCTCTTCTTGCTTCTCAGTATCTCTCCTCGTCAAAGAAGTGATTGATGAAAGCGCTTCTAATATCTTCCCAACAAGTCAGGGATCCTAGTGGTATCTGGTTCGAGCCACCTCCTGGCGTCACCTTCTAGGGAGAAAGGGAAAAGTTTGCAGCGATTGAAATCGTCTTTCACCATGTCTTCTAGCATTTTGATGTGATCGTTAGGGTGTTTGGTAGGAAAACCACTGAACTAATTTTTGTGCCCCATGATTATGAAGTCGATATCAAGCTCAGAGCTTCCTATAGGGTTATCATATAATCGAAATGCGGACCTATTGGAATAGTTCCTCCTGGGGTTTAGGTATTCGAGCATCAACAATTCATGCTTTATCTTATTATTCAGAGATTTAGTGATTTGATTGGGGATTGCGGCCCCCTGATAATTAATTAGTTGGCTTGCTTCGTTGCTTTTTTTTTGTTCATTGGTTCTATCAAGACTACTTTCTTATTATCAGAATTAGTCGAGGCGTACTTACCTGCTTCCGGACCATCGGTATCGATAGATGGAAAAGGAACGGTGCTGCCTGACAGTAGTGGACCAGCGTCGATAGATTCCGGATGAGCTCTGTTGATTGATCCTTGCCGTCCTAAATCTATATTCTCTCCTTTTAGTACCTGCATCATGAGGTTTAGGGAAAGAATACATTAGCAGACAATAAATTAAAATCTAGACAATATTCTAAACAAAATCTTAATGGCAATAAGAAAGAGTCCCCCCCCCCCCCCCCCGGCAACGGCGCCAAATTGTGGGATTTTTATTTCACTTTAAAACTAACCCTATTTCCCACTTTTACTCTCTCAAAGAAGAGGTTCAGTGTAGTACTTAGGGATCAAATCCACAAAGACTCTAGGATTGCACAATAGGCTTATTGTTTTCGAATTAAAGCTAGATGAATTATAATAATAACAATAAAAGTGATTTCAAGATTGATTTGGTTTGTGAGGATCAAATTAAGATATGACTTAGGAAAGATTCTTAGGTAATATTAGGTACTACAAAATAATAGATTGTTAGGGTCTTATTAAACATCGTTCTCAACTCAAACCTTAGGGTTTAGGAGTTCGCTCTCGCGCATCTCAACTGAGTATCGATCGGTGCCCACCAGGTGGTATCGATCGATGTCATTCTAAACATTACTGGTTTCCTAGTTTAATGGGTTCTCTAAACTTCCAATTCAACTCTCTTTTGTTACCGGTTATTTATATTGTTTAAGATAGATTCCATGTTATAACCAAACTCTCGCTTGTTCTATAGAACCGTAATTTCTAAGGTTGCGGTGATCAAGTTCAACTTAGCATTAAGAGTAACTTCAACAAAAACCGGATAAGATTACCCTAACAGTTCTACAAAATCAGCAATACATTATTACCATTGAATAACACTAAATCTAAAAATGAGCTACTCATACATAGCAATAAAGAACATGAATAAATCCTGAATAAATTGCATAGAATAGACTGACTAAAAAGATAAGGAGTTCAAGATCTTCTCTGTAATGATGATCAGATCTTTCTCTCCAATAGATGTAGCAAGGTGTTCCAACTCTCAATTCTTAAACTCTTGTGTAACTTAGAAGACAACATTTTCTTACCTCTTCTAGGCTCTGGTCAAAATTAAGATAGAAAACCCTAATAAATAGTCTAAATTTCGGCCAAGGACTTGTCTTGCAAATAATGAAACTTCTAAGTAAAACTTGTAATTTCTCAAGTCTTCACTAATTTTGCTGTCGACTTGACTGTCGATCGACGCATAGTGTGTGACGTCGATCTATGGTTCACTCATAAATCTGGATCCGACTCTGAGTTTCTGTTGAGCATCCTAAATGCTCCAAAATAGCCCAAAAGCTCCAATTGCTTCCAATGAGTACATGGATCTGTAAATACTCTAAAACAGTACCAAATGCTTATAAAAGACTCTAAAGACACTCTATATATCATAGGTAAAATCCATGGTATATCACTATCCTTAATTGATTCAAATAATTTTTATGAACCTGTCAAAGTTAAGAACAAGGTTACTCTTATACATTGGGTGATGACCCAAACTTGATTGCTACATGTTTCTGTGACTATGAGCACAAGGAGGAGTCGGATGATGAAGCATCGATCGACACACATCCCAGAAAATTGGTCGACATGGACAACATTCAATTATCGGTCGACACCCACCCTTCATTATCGATCGACACTCACTATACTGATTTAGGATATGATCCAGTGGACCAAGGGTATGATGATGACTATTAGGCAGAAGAAATCACTGAGTACCATGGTCTTGCCATGGAAGAAGCAGGTCTTATTGACACATGCTTTTGTGCTTTCGAGCTAAAGAAAGAGTCTGCGGATATAGCATCGATCGATACTCAGACTCAACAATCGACCGATGATCTCAACTTACAACAATCGGTCGATTTCACACCTTAACACTCAACAGATACTCAAGACACAGATCAGAACGAAGAAGACAGTCAAGAATAAATTGTCTACACCGGACAGCAATACCGTGAGTTGGCACCAAAGCACACCAACCCAAATTGCACAAAACTTTACCTAGAAGAAGCATCTGAGCACGATACATTTCAGTTCTGGAAATCTAGAGATTTCAGCCGGTTGAACAAAACCATAGATCAAGCATCGATCAACAACCCACGTCCTCCATCGATTGACGGTCTCACCGAATATAGTTCCAGAGCTTTTGACAGCAACAACCGGAGAATATTTCATTGGGAAAAGAGAGATGAGTATGGAGTTTACATAGATGAGAATGGCAACGCATGAGCCATAGATTTCAAATCATCAATATGTCTATGGAGGACATCAGGGAGATTCTTGAGAGAGCCAACAAGCATGAATATACTCATCTATGTTTGCTAGAGTATGCAGCAGACATTCGCAGAGCCAGACCAGACACATCAACTTACAACGCACAAGAAGTTGACAACATGGTACTTGGAATTTACATAGCCCAAAAGATGATTACGTATGACTTTCACAAGAGGCTTGATGACCTGTACCACTCGTTCAAGGAAAATATTGGCTTGTTAACCATGTGCATGGAAGAATTGAAGCAGAAGATGGACTACACTCATCAGATAATTCAACAACAACACTCAATTGGAGAAGTTAGTTCAGCATCGACCGAGGGAACACTTGTCCAACGATCGATAGTCAGCACACATCATTTCATCAGAGGCTGGCAACAGAGACGTAACTGGAAGACAATCTTGATAAAGTTTACTTTTCTCAAGACTGGATGAGGATATACTATCTACCAGAAATTGGATGACATTTCATAGCCCACAAATGCCAGGCTTAACTTGATGACGGGATGCATTCAAACACTCTAGGAAAGGATGAGTACAACGGATACTGCTAAAATAAGGTTGGAAAACCAGAGAAACAGAGGAGAATAAGTTGTGACGAGCTACATCAGAGCATGGTTTTAGATGGACAGAGAGTATGTGGATACCTTCTTTCCACATTGGTTCGATGAACCACCTTCCTATTCCAGAAGTCCAAACGTCGAGTTTAAGACTATAACCAAGCGCTGAGTGGTAGGCAACCAATTGTGTAGTAAGTTTTAATTTGGTTTTTCACTATTTAGTTATTAATTTTGGTTTTTATTTAATTATTCTAGGTTTTCAAAGAAGGAGTAGAAAAGTTCGAAACCACCATCGTTCGACATCAACACTTCACCATCGGTCGACGACTTGGATGGTTTACCATCGGTCGACACTCAACACTCACCATCAGTTGACACTCTTTACGAAGTTTGGTAACTTTGACTTTTTCTCTACCTTTACTTCTGATTTAGTTTTTCCCTTAACCGAACTGGACGTGATAACAATGGGGACAATGTCATTTAAATCTGGGGGGAGTTTTCTGTTGCTTTTATTTATTTTGAGCATTTAATTTTTTTATTTACTTAGGTTTTTTCGAAAAATGTTTATTGAGTCAAGAAGGGGATTATGATCCGAACTTATTTATTGACTAACCACACTATAGAACCGCTCTTAGAATTGTTGATTACAGAGATTACTAGAGATGCCAAAGTGGATCATCCTACCATTAGATCACACTTACTAAGAAAGATTGAAGGAACAAAAGCTGATCACCAAACTAATACTGACTATTTTACATCGGATCAGATTCCTTCTGAAATTTTGTAAGGTACAAGTATGTGTGCCTCTGATTCCCTTCTCTCTCTCTCTTCAGCATCTAAAAAAAGAGAGAGAGAACGAAATAAAAGTTTGAAGGATTTCCTGGAAGATGCAGAGGGGTAGGTAAATTACCTATGACCCCATTATTCTAATTCAGAAATGAATGATCAAACACTGTTGGAAACGAGGGATAGGTACATCACCGATGACCTCACTATTCGCCTATAACTTTGATAAAAAAAAGAAGAAATCGAAAATAAGATGGCAAGATGGACTGTATCATCATCATTATCCATTGAGTTTGAGATATAAAATGATTTTGAGAGAAAAGAGGGAAGAAAGAGACCAAGAAAATATTTATACCTATGTATGCAGATTTGCAGGAGTTGAGTCCATGTGTCACTTTCTCGATATTCCCAAGATAAAGCCTGCGCTTTGTTTTTATGAAAAGAAATGAGATCAGTAGAGGGGTGGGTCAAATTAGTACTTGTTCAGTTGCAGATAAAATGGATTTGGTTGCTATTATAGGATAGGAAATATAGATTTCCTCTTGATTTCCATTATTTAATATGGTTGCAATATAGTAGGATTGATAGTCATACTTATACATTATGTGAGTCCCCGCTTTTCAAACTTTTTTAACACGCTACCTTTGTTTTGCTTGAGGACAAGCAAAAGGTTAAATATGGGGGAGTTGATAGGGCCTGATATTTACCACTTTTAGGCTAAGATATCAGCCTTATTTATAGTATGTTACATACTGTTTAGAGTATTTTCAGGTCCAGGCACGTTCTAGAGCACTATGGAGATTATGGAGCTTTCTAGAGCATTCAGAAGAGATATCCATTCAACTAAGTACGAGTCAAGGTCAAGCATGACCATAGATCGACATTGCATCCTTGCTGTCGATCGACGGCCCACTCGCAGAGTATTGGCCGACTTCAAACCCAAGTCAAAAAAACTTACAAGAATGCCCCTGAACGATTTTGACCTAGTTTATATGGTTCAAAAACACAAAGAGACAGGAGGAGACATGTTTTACTTTTACAGCTTTTAGTAGTTTAGGGAAGAAGATCTGAACTCCTTCAAGGATTTGTATTGGAGCCCCATTTATTATTTTATGCATTATATTATTCATTTCATCATGTTTTCTTTGATCATGTCTGAGTAGTTCACTTGTTAGATTTAGGGTTCATAATGGTACTGATGAATTAGCTCCAAAAATAGGATTGCTAAATTGAAGTAATATCAATCTTTGGAATTGCATTTAATGCTTGTTTTCAAAAGTAGCTAACTAGAAACCTGAACTTAGGACATGGACAACTATGAGAGTAGGTTGTTAGATACATGCGAGAGCTGGTCTAACTAACATAGCGGACAAACTTCCTGTCTGATTAGCGTCGATCGTCACTAGGCCTTAGCCGTCGATCAACAGTACACTTCTCTGCCGCATACAGAGTTGGGACAAGAGGAGGTCGGACTAGTTAACATTTATAGTTCTCGCATATTAATAATTTCATGCATCAGATCTATTATAATTCACTTGTAAGAAATCCTATATCTATCGCTTTTCCATATTTGCAAACAGTTAGTAATTTAGATATTTTCTTATTCCTAATAGATTTACAATTAAAACTTCTATATATAGTTTTCCTAGCTTAACCATTAGAATAATAGTAAATCTATTATGTGCCCTCGCTCTCTGTGGATTCGATCTCTAAGAACTGCAATTTGACCTCTCTTAGCGAGAGTAGTTCGTAGGGTTAATTTGATATATTGCATAATTAAGAATGTAAACGTTAACCTGTACGCTGTCAATCCGAATTCTCTACGATGGCCAACGACAAGTAATCAAATAAACACGGAGAATATGAAAAGAAAAAAAAAAACAAAATTGTAGAAAACGTAGATCTTTATTTCAATTTTGTGTATGAGTGTTCCATACACAAAAAAAATGTTCAGGAAATTTGTCTGAGAACGGGGTTACAAATAAAATCGAATAATACATGCAATAAAAATTTACTATGCTTTCTACTATAACCACCTATGTCATGAAAAACCTATGTGAGCCACAACTCGCTTAGCAATAGACGAAAAAGATGAAAAATGTTTTAAAGATTTCGGACTTGACCTTATTAAAGGCTACATATGTACGTACCCTTTTGGTATCAAGCCGAACGTAGTTCATTTACAGAATTTTAACAAGAGATCGAACTGCCTTTGTGAGTTCGTCTAGTAATTTAGTGCAAGACATAGAAAACTAAGCATGTCGAGAATAATGCATAAGGTTTCTAAGTGCAGAGAGTTCTAGGAGTCTAAAAAATCATTCTTGCACCACTTGCCTTGGCTCTCCTTATATATGCCTCCAATGTGACACCCCCGATCGTAGATGACCAGAAATGACACGGTCGATGTTCTCTGAAACCCGACCCGAGGTTCACAGAAAAATTCCGATCACCTTGGACTAGCAATTTGAGAACACCAATTCTCCTACCGGATATCGACCAAGGCTTTTCAACCCGACCGAGTATCTGATAGTTAGTTCATCCCGGACAAGGACTAATATCATATTAGTACTCGTGATTTATAAACATCTTTTATAAATTATTTATTTACTTTTAAACATCTTACAAAGTGTTATAGTTTCACCCTACGGCGTAACGCCCAACAACATTTTATGTAAATATACAACAAAAGATATGTTGCAAGGAAAACAAAATACTACCGCTGGTTGGCCGTTCCTTTCGTCCAAAAAGAAGAGGTCTCCCAACTAGTGGTTACCTGCACACACAACAATGAGTCGTGAGTAACTAGTTTACCCAGTGAATCTAGATCACTACACAATCAATAGTACAATCGAACAATCATCAAAGAATGAACCTGAACATACAATTACTTGATTTATACTTTAATATATTATTCATCAATGTGAATTTCATTTTATTTACCACTTCCTTGTCACCCGCCCTTCATCACTTTAATTATAATTGCAATATATATACTAAACTCGACAAACCACAAAGGCAAACCAAGAGTAGTGAGTTAGCATTACCATCATCCTCGAACGTCTTAATGAACATTCGGGACGATGCAGTACACGGTCTCCAGGGCGCTACCCCATCATCGTGTCTTCATGACCTTGTTCCATTCGCAGGACCAAGTCACGGTAACGGTAATTTAGGGATAGTGATTTAATAATGAGTTTTCACTGAATACTTAATTCCTTAATTATTTTCATAATTAATCCATACATTATTTATACTTATAATTAGTACTTGAGAACAAGTACTAAGAAGTGGGTTAACCTTAATGTGTACTTTCAAATATTTCTTTAAGTGTTAAGTGTTTACATTAAGTAAACACCACACATTTTCAAAGGATTAAGAGACTTTACTACTTAAACGATATAATTCTATTCCATTCAATCACACACACATATGTAATCTAACACCACATCACCCTAGACTCACCTAGAGATTGGTCTTGAAACTGATTTGGACAAGTCTTCAAACGTTCTTTTACAAGGCTGGACGGACCTGAAATAAGCAGTTCGGAAATATGATCATCCATCCAAACAATTCGGTTCTGAAGAAGGAGTTTGACTTAGATCTAATCAGCTCGGTTCAGGACATAACTTAACAGTTTATACTAACTCAGACTAGATCAGTACGTGATAGGTTCAGATCATAAACAGCTTGGCTCAGACCAGTACTAGACAAGATCAAATATGTTCGGTTCAGAACGATAATATTCCTGCAGTTTGGTTCACCCTAACTACTTAAATCAGTTCAGTTCAAACTCGGTTCTACTCCTCCTATATCATATCAGTTTGGTTCAGTCAAGGTTGGTTCAGGACAAGGTCAGTTCATCTTGTTTTAACTTCACTAAGACCATAAACAGTTTAGCTAGCAGTTTTCGAAAATTGATTCCAACCGAAACTAAACTAAACTGATCAGTACACCATCTTAAACAATTGATCCGACCATGACCATAGCTTAAAAATACATGGAATATCTCAGAACATGGCTAAGTCAGGTAGATAAGGCTTACCCTAGATCACCACGGTTCGATGGCCTTAAACGGATCTCCTCTCCAAGCTTACACACAGCTGTATTGGATCACAAAGAGAGATGAGGGTTTGGTTTATAACAGAAGCCGAACTAGGTTTAGGGTTTACTAAATATCCCCTACCTTCTGATCCTTCTCAAGAAAACAAACTGAGTCAACTGGTGGATGAATTTCGTTCAGGTTCCTTCTTGATCTTTCTCTTGATTTTTACTTCTTTCTCTCTGATTTTTTTCACTGAAATTCTCTCTTTCTCTCAGCAACCAAAAACGTGCAAGTAGCGCCCTGAAGGGTTTATATAGCTGAGGAGTGTTCCTAGCTGAGTTTCTAAGCTTAACACAAAGCAGAAGTGAGCAAGGACAGCTGGAGTCCTGCTTCACACACCCAGCCACCAGCAGCTTCCATCTCCTCCCTCTTAAGAAAGGTTTATAAATCATGTGCTTCTCACATGATCTGTCCAGCAAGAAAGCAAGCAGGAAGTTTGTGCTTGTCATGTGACATGTGTTAAGAAAGCAGGCACACAAGGTGCTGAAAGACCATCGATGATTTATAAGGAATTTTAAGAAGCTTGTCGGTAATTTTAGGACAGTTTTCTACTAAAATTTTCTCGACCTTTGATTCTTCTCTTGCTTCAACCAAACTCATCTAACTTAAATAAAATTAGACCAACATAATTAATACTTGACCAGAACTAACAAGGGAAGTCCTTTCGACCACAAGAAAATCCCGTCGAGTCGTTAATTCATCGGTTCGATCTTTATTTTTTAATTATGATCGATTAAACTCAAATCTGACTTTTCAAAAGTTTCTCGACCAAAATTATATCCACTGGTGAGGGTCATTACATCCAAGGTCACTCGTATTTCCTTTTCTGACCCTGCTTCAAGTCTATCTCTTCACATAAATCTTCTTCATCCTCTCGATCTTCATGATTATCCTTGAAACTTGATATTTATCTTCTTTTCCATTTATCTTCTACAAAAATCAAGTAAACCGTCATTGTAGTTTGGGCTCATTCTCGTCTAAAATTGTAAGTGGGATTATTCCGCGTTTTAAACCTTCTCTGGACATTTTCGACTTAAAACGTTTTTACATTTCTTTCAGAGAAATCACCCTCCATAAGATGATGGTCCCCATACCATTGGCTCCAAAAGATAGTAAAACCAATCGTATAGTCGAGATAAAAATGGTATCCAGTTAACTGTTATCGTTTTGTACGAATGATTTGAACTTTTACGAGAAAACATGTCTTTGCTAATTTTTTCTTAAATTTCAATGGTAACTCTAGTCGAGATGAAACACGAGTCAGTTCAGTTAAGACTCGAAGGGAAAAGTTATGAGGGCGAGACGAGTGTCGTCGTGGTCGCCTTATGGTGACAAGGCATGGAAGGAGCCTCGTCTCAAGCAGGCGACCAGGCTCGCCAGGAGGCGACAAGGCTAATCGCCAGCAGGCGACGAGACGAGCATGGTCGCCTGCTGGCGATGAGCCTGGTCACATGCTAGCAACGAGCCTGGTCACCTACTGGCGACGAAGTATGGACGGAACCTGTTCGCCTGCTGGCGACAGGGCAGGGGCGGGAGAGCATGGCCTTAGCCTTCTCCATGATGTTCATAGCCTGGTGTACTTTTGGAACTAATTTGTTTGCTTTACAATAGCTTTTTCTGTAAACATTTTCTGAAAGTTGTATTACAGAAGATTATCTCATAGATTATACTATGATGTTTTTCCGCGGAAACATTCCAAATTTTGTTTGACGAAAGATTTTTTCGTAAAACTCGTCATTTATCACAAAAACCTTCCATAAGAATGTTTTTCTGATCTTCTCATGCTTGGATATAAATTCTTTTATTCTTTGTATGGGATGAAATATACCAATTTTGTTCTTGTATCCTTACACAAACTGGTTTGTATTATGCCGTATAGTGTCTTTGATATTTCTAGCTCATATCTGCTTAGGGCACAATTTTTCAGAGAATTTTAGCCGTTGATTTTGCCATTACCGATTTTGACCCCAACATATTGATGGACAATTAAGCTAATCATAAGTGCCAAAAACGATTAATCAAGTCAAAGATGTGAAGGGAGTTTGAACCTTATGATTTATCAAGTGTCTCGAAAACAGATCTATTTGGTTGGTAAAGTAGGATCATGCGAGGCCAAAGTCCAAAGTAAGGAGAATACTCGACCAAGCATTTAAGGACTCACGCGTTAGCTTATTTCAAGGCCACATTTTCATTCTACAAGGTCAATTAATTGCTTAAAAGGTCAACGGTTAATTAAGATGAAGTCATTCAAACACAGCTTTATTCTTGTCAAGAAGTCTTAGTATATAATCTTTCTTTCTTTTTCATTTTAATTATCATTTAAGTTTATTCACACAGATTAAAAAATATTTAATTTTGCATATTGTCAAAATAAAAATATCATTTCTTATACACTTAACCTTATTTAAACTAATTAGAAAAATTAACTGGAGAATATTATTAATAAAGTTTTCATTGAAATTCTAAAACGATAATTAATAAAAATTTTACTCTACAATGACAAAGGGAGTATATTTTCGAGTTTTCTAGTTTTTAACACACTCGGTCTAGTTTTACATAATCCTATAAATAGGCATTTCGATCTTATGAATAACACATACACTTTTTGTGTAAACTTTTTTTTTTTGAGAGTGAGTCTCCTTTTTTTTTCTGGAAAATTCTGTTTCTAAGTGTGCAATATTCTCATCTTTACCCAATTTCTTAAACATATCTTATTTATCTATCTTCTGTAAATAAACCAAGCAACCCTCAACCCTAGATTAAAGAAAAAAGAAAAAAAATCAAAATTTATATTTATATTAAAAAAAGTCAAACAACGGAAAGCCAAGGTCAATCAGTTTGCAACAATTTTTTTTTTTTTTGCAATATGTCTTTATCTTCTTTCCTCTCTTGACTTTGCCATCTGATTCTTTTGACACAAAATGATATTGATTGTTAGTTCTCTTGAAACTTAGAAAATTTCACTTGAGAATCAATTTCTTGAGAGATAAACACTTTGACAAAAACGCTTCTAAGAGTTTGTTACTTTTAGCTCATTTGTTAAGTAATTTCATGAACAAAAAGCTTGAACTAAAGAGGAGAAATCTGGAGCATATTCCATCTTACGCCGATTTAATTCTTCCCCAAAAGCCTTTTTTGAAAGCCAGGAGCAATATTTAAGAAAAGAAAATACATAGATTTTTAACAAGTTTGAACATTTGGTACGACTTGGATTAGCCTCAACTTGAAGGGTTCAAAAACTATACAAGAATAAGATAGAAAATTGACAAACGAACAACTTGATGGGCTTTATGGAAAGCTAATAGACATGATCCATGACGTTTTGGATCGAGAGAATGCTAATGGCCTTGATGCGGCCTCTATCAAATCTTGATATACTATGGATCAATAAGGGAAACTAGTGAGAAACTTGCTTAATCACAACATTTGCTGGTAGAACATGTATGAACACGAAATTGCTTGGATGAAATTGGTTTGAAAGTAAATGGACTGAGCGATCCGATATGATCGAGAAATGGATTGGTCATATCCCACTGCAAAAAAACTTAGTAAAAATAGCATAAAAATAGCTTTTTCTTTCCCTCTCACACAATTTCATTTGCCTCCAAAAACCATAAACCCTAAATCTAGACTTTAAACACAACCCCCAAAATTCAAAAAGAATTCTTATTTTAATCTCAAATTTTAAATTTAAATGAAATTTTTAATAATTTTAAAAATTTAGGTTCAAATATTAAATCTATACCTCAATCCCTAAACTATAGACTTATATCATGCCCCAAATTAATCATATACCCTAAAATTTAACTAAAATATTTAAAACACTAATCTTTATATTATTTAACATCAAATTATAAATTTAATTTGAAAGTCTAATCTTAAATCTTATATCTTAAATCTAAACCCAAAACACGACACTCAAAACCCTTTAATTATAAATAAATCTTATATTTATTTAAATAGGTATTTTACATAAATGCATTTTTATAAAATTTCCTATACAATTTTATTCTAGCTGGTCACTTTGTTATTTATATATCATTAACTTTTAAAAGTAAATTTAATTTTTAAACACAACCTTTATAAATATCATTTTTGTTAATCTTTCTCCTTTTTTCATTTGTCAAAACTCTAAACCCTATAAACCTCAATTAAAAACCTTAAAATGATAGCATAACCTCTAATCATTAAATATTTACATAAAAATAAAGAAAATTTTCTATTGATTGAAAGTAACACACAGAGATTACAATCTCTACCCTTATAAATATTAATCCAAGGGTGGAGATGGTGTTCTCTATTTGTCTTCTAAAACATGAAAGAGAGAGAGAGGAGAGAAAATAGAGAGATATGAATGATTTCAAGACGAAAAATAAGAGACAACGGCACCAGTCTGAGGCTATGCAGAGGAGTTCGATAAAAATCGGAAGCGCGGAATATTAATCATCGAAAACACGTGTTGGAATAACCACTAATGGTAAATCGTAACATCACAGCATCTAGTTACAGAGATCATGATTATCTGAAAAGTCTTAATTGCTTTGTTCTTTTTATAAACCAGAAATTTGTGATCATGATTATCTGGAGTATAACAACTATTCCACAATGATCTCTTGTCAGGATCACTCTCCATGGCTCTCTGCTTAACATCATTTTCCCTTTATAAGTCTTGTGCAAGAAGCTTGACAACAGAGGAAGCAAGGCATCGAGATGTTGAGACGCGAGTCGTGCTGTGGTGCAGCGCTAGGATACAGAACTTCTGTTTTAGAAATTTTAGGTGTAGGTTTATTTTTTTATTTTTAAAAATTGGTTTAGTTTGATTAATTTTAATATACTGGTCATATAAGCAATTTTGATATATAAATTTTTAAAATATCTTATTTATTATGTATTATATATATATTAATTTATATATGTTATCATAAATTATGCAATTGCACGATTAATAAAATGCTATCGAAAGAATTAATTAACATTGCACATGTAAAAATCGCTATATGAAGTGTCAGAGAAAATATTGCGGGGGCAGACACAACGTTCACCATAATGCTAAAGTATCCTGTAATATCGTTCTATATATGCTATATATGTAACATTTCCTTGTAGTGTCGACATGGGCGTAAAATAAATTGAAGATGAAGAACAAGGGTATGAAATAGATCATCTGGAGCATATTTTTAAAATATGAGTTGAATGAGCAACTTGGTCGGAACAAGAACAAGGTGGACCGAGCCCAAGAAATAGTTTGTCAGACAAGGCCTTTATTAGCCCATAAAGTGGAAGGACCGGCCTGTTGGTCTAAGATAGACCTAATAAGATTAACAACGTGTATAATAGTTTAATTTAAATGTATTTGTTTTCTTATTTATGTAAGCCCATCATGATTATTATTTAAGCTTTCTAAACCCATTAGGAACAAATTTTATTCTCTTAAGCAAATTAGAAATGGGATTAAATCTGGTTTTCATTAATTACTTTGGTTTAGGATTGGGATTTTAGTTTTAGGCTCTCTTACTATTTGTTCATGTTGTTGGGGAAAATTAATTCAAGGGCAAGAACTTCTGAGTTAGAGCAGGACGTCTATCTCTTGGTTTTGGTTTCTAGATTCCAGGTGTCGGGTCAAGTGATACCTCCTGCCCAAGTGATACTAGCTCCACGATCGGACTTTACAAGTTTCCAAGGCTCTATGTGAAACACCCAACCCAGAAATCTTTGCGAAGTCGTAAGATAAATTCTAAGTAAAAATAATTTGGAAATCTTTCATTAAGTAACATAAGTAAATACTGTAGTTTTAATAATAAATCCGAGTCAATATATCATAATCATATGAAATAAGGTTCGCTAAAATTCCCATGAAAATCCCATAACAATCCGAATACTGAATACCCCGTCTCGATGGTCTTCATTGTCCCGCACTCTGGTCCAAACAACTACTCGCCACCTGCATCGCAAAAGGAGGCATGAGCATACAAAAGTACTCAGTGAGCACGCTCAATACCACCCACTACAGTCCAATAATTAATCAATCAAATTCTCCATTCCAACCTAGCAGTCCCATTCTATCAACTTAGAGCAGGATTAACCGGGGTCCCTTAAGGTAGGGTTCTTAGCTTTTCTAAGAGAAGTTTCTTAGCTTTTAACTAAGAAAACCTAAGAACCGTCTCTTACTTAGCCATTTTTCCTATTACTTATCCATTTTCATGTTTGCAAACAAACAACCTAACATCCGGTTCTATCATTCCTATACTTTAAAATTTCCTAACATTCCGACCCGAAGGTCCATCAGACTTTGGCCATAGCCAAACCTTTGGCCGAAGCCAACCTATGGCCGAGAGCCAACCTGCGGCCTTAGCCGTACCTGCGGCCGTAGTCGTACCTGCGGGCGTAGGCGTACCTGTGGCCGTAGCCGTACCTGCGGCCGTAGCAGTACCTGCGGCCGTATCCGTACCTGCGGCCGCAGCCGTACCGGCGGCCATAGCCGTACCTGCGGCCGAAGCCAAACCTGCAACCCGTCGGTCCATTACGGCTGTAGCCAAACCTGCGGCCGAAGCCAACCTGCGACCCGAAGGTCCATAACGGCCGAAGCCAACATACACGGCCGAAGCCAACATACACGGCCGAAGCCAAATCATACTTTCCTTACCTTAATCACGTTCTTCTAATCCCTTACTTTCCTTAAATTACTTCAATTCTCACTTTGTTTCTATAACATTTTCAATCTAACATTCCAATTCTTGTCGGATCAAATCTAAGTATTTCACGTAAACATCTCAATAAAACATAACATCCTTTCACACAATCTATCATGCAAATATCCTATGAATGTATGAACGTTCTTTGATGTTTGAGAACTATCTCGAAGAACGAACTTTCCATAAACAATTTCCACCACACATTTTTCCTAAGAACATTATGATCGAACTTACCATAAACGAATTCTATCCAAGAACAATTCGATCCTAAGGAATCAAATATGCAAAAGAATCTTAATGGACTGTCACGAATCACATCCTCACCTGAATTGATCTTAAAAGATCAAAGACTCTGAACTCAGCTGCGTTTTCCGGTGAAGGTTCCTAGGGTCCTCCTTGCTGGATCCTCTCTTTCCCAACTCTCTCTCTAGAACTGCATTCTTGCTCTGACCTCTCTCTAGGACTTGCTTTGAGCTGTGTACAAAAATAAGAGCTGGAGGTCCCTTTTTAATACCCTTGGACTTGCTCACCAAGCCGAGAATTAAGTGCAATTTCCTTAATCGGCTTGGTCCAAAATTGCCCTTAAAGGCTTGATTGATCTACAATTATTTCTTTATATGACTCCCGCCAACCCGACCTTCCTTAAGTATAATCTCGTCAGTAATGACTAGTCAACTTGCCTTACTTCGAACCCGCATTCTCGAAGGACTAAACTTTCCTCAATTGGCTCCACGGTCCTTCGATACCTTGCTTATGCTCCGATCATTTTATGATTAGTTATCGCCATTTTGTCTTAGTTAATAATACTTTGTTAGCAAGGATAATTCGATGCTTAGAGAAAATCCAATTCTTATTCCATTCTTGACGAATACAAGTGTTCCAACACTTAGAAATATTTTGCTCTCCTACAAAGCAACCTCTCCACGATCTTAATCTTTAAAAATAAAAATACTTCAGGAACGGGTCGTTATACTATGTTTCTACAATATTCCAAGAACCAGAAATTCAAAGAGAGGAAGTTAAGTCTTTGTGCCTACACACGTGCTTCTATAAATTTCTAGCAACCAAAAATTTACATTAAGGGGCCAAGGATACGTGCCTTTACAAGCTTCCAATGAAGTAGGTCCAAGGCCATGTGCCTTCGTGAACTCCTAAGGAACCCTAACATTCACGTTACTCCAGAGTTTTAGAGTTGGAATACATTGATTGGAGAGAGAGATCTGATCATCATTACAGAGAAGATCTTGAACTCCTTATATTTTTACTCAGTTTATTCTATGCAATTTATTCAGAATTATTTATTCATGTTGTTAATTGCTATGTCTGAGTAGTCTTATATTAGATTTAGGGTTATTCAGTGGTGGCAATGTATTGCTGATTTTATAGAAGTTGTTAGGGTAATCTTCTTGTTTCTTTATTTAAGTTGCACTTAATTCTAAGTTGAACTTGATCACTTCAATATTATAAGTTAGTGTTCTATAGCGCAAGCGAGAGCATGGTTATAACATGGAATCTATTTTAAACAATCTAAATAGCTAGTAACAAAGTAGAGTTGAACTAGAATTTTAGAGAAATAATTAAACCGCAAAACCAATATTTTTTAGAATGACCATTGATCGATGTCGTATTACTGCCATCGATCGACGCTCAGCCGAGATGCGCGAGAGTGATCTCCTAAACCCTGAGGTTTGAATTCAGAACGATGCTTAATAAATCCCTATCAATCTATTAGTTTGCAATATCTAAACCTACATAAGAATTTCCCCTAAGTCGAATCTTTAAATTTAAATCCTTATAAACCAAATCAAACAAAAAATCCCTTTTATTGTTATTGTCATAATTCATCTACCTTTAATTCGAAAAAAATAAGTCTATTGTGCAATCTTGGAGTCTCTGTGGATTCGATCCCTAAGTACTACAATGAACTTCTTATTTGAGAGAGTAAAGTGGGAATATATGGTTAACTTGAAAGTGAAATAAAACCCCACATCAAATTTGACGCCGTTGCCGGGGACTCTATCTTATTGCCATTAGATTTCGTTTAGAATATTGTCTTGCTTTTTACTTTACTGTTTGCTAAATTATTCTTCCCTTAAACCTTATGATACAGGTACTTAACGGAGAGAATATGGATTCTGGACAACAGCAATCGATGGACGTAACTCATCTGGAATCGATCGACGTTAGTCCATTGTTGTCCGGCGACACCCTTCCATTGCCATCGATCGATACCGATCAGCTGGAAGCAGGTAAGTACGCCTTTACTGATTCTGATAATAAGAAAGTAGCCTTGATAGAACCAATGAACAATAAAAGAAACGAAGCAAGCCAACTAATTAATTATCAGGGAGCTGAAATCTCCATTCAAATCCCAAAATATCCAAAGAATGAGGTAAAACACGAATTGCCAATGCTCGAATACCTAAATCCCAACAGAACCTATTCCAACAATTCTGCGATTTGATTATCCGATAACCATGCTGGAAGCTCTTAAACTTGATATTGATTTCCTAATTATGGCCCGAAAAAATCAGTTCAATGGTTCTCCCACTGAACACCCAAACGATCACATCAAAATGCTAGAAGACATGGTGAACAACGATTTCAATCGCTGCAAACTTTTTATTTTCTCCCTGTAAGGTGACGCCAAGAGGTGGATAAATCAGCTACTACCAGGATCCCTGACTTGTTGGAAAGATATTAGAAGCGCCTTCATCAACCACTTCTTTGACGAGGAGAGATATTGGGAAGCAAGAAAGGAAATATTTACTTTCGTTCAAGGTAACCGCGAATCCTTTAAAAATCCCTAGATAAGGTTCAAAAGCTACAAAATCTTGTGTCCACACCATGGATTCTTAGAACCCCAACTCATCAACACTTTCTATAGAGAACTAAACCTAGACTATCAAACCATCCTTGATACAGCGAGCTAGGGGAACTTCGGCACCCGAAGCCCTGCAAGCGGTAAAAGACTGATAGAAAACATAGCCTTAGGTAGAGCTTTCAAAAAAAGAGACACTGAAAGGGAGGAATCACCATTGTTCGCAACGGAGAAACAATCGATCTGAGTTAGAAAAACTATGGCATCAGTTGCAACCCTTATGAACGAAGATACCTTATCTCAACACTACGGTGAAGACAATGCTGCCCCTTCCAACTTCAAAAAAACAAGTTGAGTTCTTTGATGTGATGAACCTGAACTATCAACAACATAGGAAAAGCTCTAGCAATTTCAAGAGCAACTACGGCACCACTGTGAACTGATACGAAAGAAATTCAAAATAAAAAATAAACCAAGTCTTCACTGGAAACTCATAGAATAGCTGTCGACCTCAATGAAAAATTAGACCTGATATACTCAGAATGACAGAAAAATTTGACACTCTGAGCGAACACATTAAGAGAATTGACAACCAAGTGGCAAGCAACGCTATGTACATCAGGAGAGATGACGAGTCTTACCTGGTAAAACAGATGCTAACCCCAGGAGCCATTGTAGTGTCGTAGCTTTACGAAGCGGTAAAAAATTACCCCTAGCATTAAAGACAGCATCAACATCGATGAATTCGAGAAAATCTTGACAGATGAAATAGAAAAATCGCATCCCATCCCGCTCAAAATTTACGAAAAAGATCCTGAAATTCTTCCTGAAATTGAAGCATTAGAACAAAATGAAGACTTTGAAGAATCGATTATCGAACCTAAGGGAAATAACAGAGTCGTGGGAGACATTGATCAACACCTCGTACTGGACATCGATCGACAAACCTTACCGAAAATTAATCATCGTCCTGAAGAAAGAATCGATGAACACTCTGATCCAGAATCGGCCAAAACGGTTAAGACAAGGATCTATCAAGCGAAAGCCCCTTTTTCGTCAAAGAACGCTAAGTAGAAGAAGAAGCAGCTAGAAAAAGCAATATGCAAGAAAACGTTTGACAAAGTAAACATTGAGATGCCACTAAGCGATGCTATTCACATCTTTCCTGCTATTAAGAACTACGTGACAGATGCAGCATCACAAGGATTCCATGAATCGAAACACTGCATGATGATGGTGTCTGGAGAGATGAGATGAATGATGCAAGGGAAAACTCCAATTAAACTCCTTGATTCCGGTAGTTTCGCTTTGGATTGTACTATTAGCAATGAGAGATTTCAAAGATCTCTTTGCGATTTAGGCTCTAGTGTCAACATGATGCTTTATTCCGTCGCAGTCGCTCTTGGGCTAACACAGTTTCAATCTACCAGGGTTACACTCGTTTTGGCTGATAGATCCACTAGAATTCCAAAAGGTGTACTTGAGGACGTGCCCGTACGTATTCATAACTGCGATATACCTGCAGATTTCATAGTGCTTAAATACGAGTGAGAACCTCGAAATCCAATTATCTTAGGAAGACCTTTCATGTGCCGGGGCGATCATTGATGTCAGAGAAGGACATGGAAGATAGCGAAGATAGCGATGGTCTTCAACATGGAAAAGATTGTAAAACAACCTCTGATAGACGGTTAAACCTATCATATCGATTACCTCTCCGATCTAGCAGAAAGCTCATTAAAAGACATATGTTCGAACAAACCTCAAGAAAAAGCAAGCACATCTCCCTACGGTGACATTTATACGTTAGAGGATCGCACTGAAGAGTATGCAAGGTTAATGGACGTCACAGAAGAAATCTTCAATGTCGATCTTGAAAAACTCGATCCATCAATCTCCTTCGATCGACACCCAAATGTCTCCATCGATCGACAACGTATTGCGACCGACGACTGGAGCAAAGAAAAAAATACCCAAAATTGAGCTTAAACCACTTCCAGCCGGTCATAAATATTCTTTCCTTTACGAAAAATTCCTATCCTGTCATCATAAACACAAACTTAAGTAGCGGAGAACAAGCACTGTTGCTGAATAAACTTCGGAAGCACCGCAAGGCTCTAGGTTATTCGTTAGATGACATCCCGGGAATTTCCCCCACTTTATGCATGCATAGGATACACCTTGATGATGAATCAAAATCTTCCATCGAGCATCAGAGAAGATTGCACCCTAATCTAAAGGAATTAGTTAAGAAGTAAATCATGAAACTTTTGGAAGCAGGCGTCATTTATCCGATCTCAGACAGCCACTGGGTCAGCCAGGATCATGTTGTCCCAAAGAAAGGAGGAATTACCGTGGTAAAGAATGACAAAGATGAATTAATCCCTACTAGAACTGTCACTTGACACATAATGTGTATCGATTACAGAAAACAAAATGCTGCCACACGAAAGGATCATTTCCCTATACCCTTTATCGATCAGATGTTGAAAAGGCTCGCAAGCCACGAATCTATTGTTTTCTCGATGGGTATTCCGGATTCTTCGAGATCCCCATACATCCGGATGACCAAGAAAAGACCACGTTCACATGTCCCTATGGAACATTCACGTATCGCAGGATGTCATTCGGACTCTCTAACGCCCCTGCAACTTTTCAACGATGCATGATGTCAAAATTCACAGATATGATCGAGGACTTCATGGAGGTTTTAATGGATGACTTCTCAGTCTACGGTCCGAATTTAAAAACCTGTCTCGATAACCTGTGTAAGGTGTTAGCTAGGTGCGAAGAGAAAAACCTAGTTTTGAACTGGGAAAAATGCCATTTCATGTTTAACAACAGAAATGTCCTGGGACACAAAGTCTCAGCAGCCAGGATTGAGGTGGACAGAGCAAAGATTGATGTAATGACAAAACTGCCACCACCCACCAATGTCAAAGACGTTATAAGCTTCCTAGGACATTATGGGTTTTATAGGCGATTCATAAAAGATTTTAGCAAGATTACTAGACCCCTTACTGCACTTATATGTAAAGAGGTGAAATTCGATTTTACTCCCGAATGTGTAGAGGCCTTCGAAAAAATCAAAGCAGCACTCGTATCCGCCCTTATCGTTCAAGCACCAGACTGGGATCTGCCATTCAAAATTATGTGCGATGCCAACGATCTCGCTGTAGGTGCGGTACTTGGACAAAAGAAAGATAAAAAGTTTCACTCTATATACTACGCTAGCAGAACTCTAGACGATGCGCAACATAATTATGCAATAACGAAAATGAATTATTGGTTGTAGTATTCGCCTTCCATAAATTTTGATCCTATCTGGTCGGTTCGAATTTAGTAGTTCACAACGACCATGCGGCACTGAAATACTTAAGGAACAAAAAGGACGCTAAGCCAAGGCTTTTACGATGGACTCTCCTTCTCCAAGAATTTGACATAGAAGTGAAAGATAAGAAAGGAGTAGAAAATGGAGTCGCAGATCACTTATCACAAATTAGAGTAGATGACGACATTCCTATAGATGATTTCTTACCCATGGAAAATGTGTACTTAGCCGAATCGACTTTCGTCGGTAGTGTTAGTTCGACGCATGAAGCGGAATCGATCGACGAGACACTATTATTATCAAAAGATTGTAGCAATAGCGCATCGACCGATCTTTTCCATCCCCTGTCGATCGATGATGCATTTGGAAAGGATGATGAAGTAATTAATCCACTGGCAATCAACGTAAGTTATAATCCCTCGACCTTATATGATGATTCTTCTGGATGTATGTGCACTAAACACCACCAATAGACCTTGGTATGCAGATGTAGTAAACTATCTTGCGGCCGAAGTAGAACCCGTACCTTTCACAGGATATCATAAAAAGAAATTCATGAGAAAAATCTGGAGATATCATTGGGATGAACCTTATCTTTACAAACATTGTTCTGATGGCATATATCGATGATGTGTTGCCGAAAGCGAAACTCCGGAAATTTAATACCATTGTCACGGATCGGATTACGCCGAACATTTCGCTAGTTTTAAGACATTGTCAAAAATCTTACAAGCAGGAGTTTGGTGGCCGACTATGTTTCGAGATGCTCAAGCCCATGTAGCAAAATGCGATCCCTGCCAAAGAAGAGGAAAAATTAGCAAGAGAAACGAGATGGATAAAATTTTCATACTCGAAGTTGAAGTATTTGATTGCTAGGGCATCAATTTCATGGACCCTTTCCCTTCTTCGCACGAAAATAAATACATACTCGTCGCTGTAGACTATGTCTCTAAATGGGTAGAAGCAATAGCGACTCCGGAGGAAGATGATGCCGTAGTCGTTAAGCTTTTCAAAAGTATTTTTTCCCAGATTTGGAGTTCCACGAATCGTAATCAGCGATGCAGGTACCCAGTTTATTAAAAAAGTGTTCGAAAAACTGCTCAAGAAACAGGAGTCCACCACCGAGTTGCCACACCTTATCATCATCAGACCAGCGGACAAGTAGAAGTGTCCAAACGTCAGATCAAACCAAATCTTGGAAAAGACGGTCGGATCAACCTAAAAAGATTGGTATTTGAAATTAGATGATGCACTCTTGGCATACCGAACAGCATTTAAAACACCATTAGGAACTACTCCATTCTTCTTAATCTATGGAAAATCCTGGCATCTCCATGTAGAACTTGCGCATAAAGCCGAATGGGCCATAAAAAAATAAACTTTGATGCTAAATATGCAGCAGAAAAGATATTAATTCAGTTAAATGAGCTCGACGAAATCAGATATCGCGCTTACAGAACTTGAAATTGTACAAGGAAAGAACAAATGCCTATCTTGACAAGAAAGTTATTTCAAGGCATTTCAAACCAAACGATCAAGTACTCCTGTAAAACTCTCGATTAACTCTATTTCCTGGAAAATTACGTTCTCATTGTTTCGGACCCTTCACCATCAAAGAAGTTACACCTTACGGGATAATTTTCCTATTTAATCCTAAAGGAGAAGATTTCATGGTGAATGGACAGCGAGTGAAACATTATTGGGCTAGAGCTGAAATCCCACGAACTCAGACCACATGTCTGGAGGTGCCCGTTCCCGACTGATCAGCCCATTTCCCGTCAAGCTAACAACTTTAAACAAGCGTTGAGTGGGAGACAGCCCACTAAACTATTAATACCATACTAATATATATAAATAAAAATATTAATAAACATATAAACAAAAAGAAGAACTTACATTTTTAGCAATAATTAACTAATTACAAATAAATCTATAATAATTATCTATTATTTATGAAATTACAAAAATCTTAATTGAATAAGGAGTGACCGACCAAACCATCGATCGATGCCCCTATATTGCCATCGATCGACGGTCGTGCGTCGAGTAGGTTAACAAGACGAGACCCCGATTCATAAAACACTTTTCTCCAAACTGCCAACAACAAACACGAGTTCTACACCTGATTTCTCTCCAAAAATTTGGTCGATTTTGCTCGTTTTTGAGCCTAAATCACACGATTTCTAGCCTCTCTACCTGTTTAGCTCTTTAAATCACTCAATCTTCAAGGAATGTTCTCCAAATCTCTTAGTTCAGGGAACTTTTTAGGGTTTGAAGAAAAATCAAATTTTTGGTAGTTTAACTCGGAATGTAGAATGATTTTGGGTGCTGGAGGACTATATTAGTAACTATCCATCATCTTTACACATGATGTGCACGATTTTAGTTGATTATATTTCGATCTTGTGAATACTGATCTGTGACACAGCATCGATCGATGCCCATGAGTCGACATCGATCGACGACCATTAGGTCCTATCGATCGATGATCATACAGTACCATCGATCGACGGCTGCCCCCTTTCACTTCAACATCAATTCTGATTTGTGATTTGTTTCATTCTATGCAGATGGACGAGAGGATAACTAAGGCACGTTACGAGGTCGGTGGCACCAGAGCTCCACCGCGGGGTCCTCCATGCTGAGACCCCTGGCCCAAGGAAGAGGAGGCTATGCTTGCTACATTCGAGGACTATCCCGATCCTCGAGGAGCAGTGCAATCGAGAGACTGCACACACCGTCCTCTGAGCGAGGAGTGGGACGACTTCGACAGCCTCTATTACAAAGCCTGGCAAGGCGTCACCATCGAGCCAACCAAGTTCGCTGACAAGCGAACCTTGAAGAAACTGGGGCTCTACCACGACTTCAAACACATGGTGCAGAAGCTTGGGTTGGGCACCATGGCTACTAAGCCATATCCTTTATACCCCAACCTGGTGCGGCAGTGATCTCCACAGATCAGGTGATCTACAATATCCCAAGAGGGAAGGTGGATCATGAGGCCACCCTGACCTTCTTCATCAGAGGCATCCGGTACAGGATTCCTATCCCACAGCTGTGAGAGATCTACGGCTTCGACATTGGCGCCAGTGCCTGCTCTGTCGCTGCTTTCCCTAGCCTACCTACTTTCTGGGGCCTTGTTGTGACTGGCCATTTCGATTCACGCTCAGCCACCCAGACGGACATCTGTCACACGATGCTCACTACTTCTTGAAGGTCCTTTCCAATACCCAGTTGTGCAAAATGGAACCTAACAAGGTTCGGGTCCAGGATCTGACACTGCTATACTATTCCGTCAGGGAATTAGTTCAGCTTGACGACGAGCTCTTCCACCCCCCCCCCCCCCCCCCCCCCCCCGATTAACGATCAGCAGGTGAACATGGGGGCTATTTTTGTGGAGCACCTGGCGACCCTTAAGGATAAACCCTTCAAGGGTTCTGGCGCGAAGTGGGAGACGATAGGGAGCCTCTTTACACCCATCTTCAGCTTTCTTGGCATTAGCCTAGAGGGAGCTTCGGTGGAGAGAGGATTGCGCTCATGGATGAGGGTCACCTGACGAGGGCCCAGTGGCTGAAGGAAGGATGCTTTTGGTCCTTTGTGGATGACGAGGGACCGCGTCTGATAGCACTTTCACTGCGAGAGGTGACAGATTTCTCTGATGATCTACAGTGCCTCGCATTCCATCCAGCTGAGCATCACATCCACTCCGAACCCCTCAGAGTACGACACAGAGGAGGCCTCCTCCCAGCACACCCAGTCGCAGTGGACGACCCATCACAGCCAGCACAGCCATTCCGCCTCTCCCAGCCTTCCCAGAAATTCCAACAATTCCCATACACTACCATGGTGCTTTCCAGCGGGTTGTAATGGACTCGCTTCGAGCGATATGGGCCAGGGTAGAGACGATGTCACGATGCTAGTGCTTCAGCCGTCCGAGGACACGCACCAGATCACCACCAGGATCCCAGAAGAAGGAACAGCAGGACCATGATAAATCCAACGAGGAGTAGTCTTTTCGATACTCCTTTCTCTTTTACTTTATTTCCCTTTCAGACTTATACTTATGTTTATTTATTTTTGTTGCATTTCTATTTTCGACTAAATTTTTATTTGTTACTTTCTGCCTCTTATTTTCATCATGTGTTTCAGTGTCTAACAGAGCTAACCTAAAGAGAGATGATCAGAATAGAGAGTAGACACACACACGATTCAGGCTGACAGCCTACCATCGATCGACGCCTCCTTGTTGCTATCGATCGATGGCGCTCTAACATAGCGTAACGAGTATCTAAATTTATTTATATTATTACTTAATTCAGTATCTATTCTATATATAAAGGTTCCCAATAGTTCGAATACACCATCAATCGACACCATACGTTCACCATCAATCGTTTACCATCGGTCGACGTTCACCTATTGCCGTCGATCGATACACCTAACAATGTTGGTATATTCACCTATCCCTAACACTGTTTACTTATGATTTAATTTCTCCTAACCAATCCGAGACGGATTACACTGGGGACAATGTAATTTAAGTCTGGGGGGATGTTCGCTAAAGCTATTTTATTGTTTTTGAATTTTATTTACTATCTATATAAGTTTTTCAAAGAGTTTTATCGAGTCAAGAAGAAGACTATGATCAAGATTTATTATAGACTAACCACAGTTTAGCACCATTCTTAGAAGGTTGTTTGCAAAGATTACTAGAAATACCGAAGTGGATCACCCTGCCACTATATCACACTTTCTAAGAAAGTTTGAAGGAACCGAAGCTAATTTTGAACACTAATCCTGATTTCCAACACTAAGCTGATTTAGGTTTAAAGTTAAAGCTTGTTTTGTAGTCAGAACTTGGTTGGTAACTTGAACCAACGTCTAAAACAACCGGTAAATTTCCTTGCGACCTCTCTAGCTTAGAACGGAGACCCTCAACGCTTCGTCCGCCAACACTTATCACAGTACTCTCTGCATCTTTCCCCATCAAAGCTTTCTCTTTTGCAATTTGAACGGCAACCACTGAGGCCGAAGGTCCCAAATCAGACTCTCTAATCATTATCGGCCTCCACCTCATTGGTGTTCCCTATTCAATATTGTTCCTTTTGGGAGTATACGCATTTGTGTTCCTTGGCCTCATCGGTGTCCCATGCAGGATATGCTTTGTTTGCCTCGACATGGTATTTGGCGTTTTTCTTTGTGGTTCATACACAACCATTTGAGAATCAGATGAAAACTCATCTTTCTCAAAACCTGAGTTTGTAGTAGAAGTCACAGGGGTAAGTTGTGTCACCTTCCTTGGTGAATCCACCATTGAGCTTGCATCACTTTTGAAACATCAGATCTTCTTCGAACAAAAGAAGCATGCTTTGACCAGATTTATCGATGAACCCTACGGCAACGTTTAGGAGGCCGTGAGGGCGGCCTGACGCACGAAGAACCTCAAGGGAAACGAATCTCATACCGGAAGAAGGGTTCACAAGATCACTGATCAACGTTTGTACCGTTCCAACATGAATATCTTTGAACCAGTGCAATGCATAGATCTTTATAACAACTATTGATGTCCCATCGTAGAGTGCTTCCTCATCTAGATGAAACACAAATTCGTCGTTCCATGTAGGGCTTGTTTTGCCCATATTGTCTACCCGAGTCATTAGTTTACGCTCTGGATCAATCCATGCTATTGCATATGTTTTCATACACCTTGCCACTGGCGCCAATTCCGGGGCAGATATAATATTCATCTCCAAAATTTGACAAGGAGCAAGAAAAGACATTTTTTCTTGACAATACTAAAACTGTATTTGTAAAACCAAAACAAAATGGAAAAGAGGATATTTGTTATCTCGGTGGATACAGAGACAGATCCGTCGTTGTCCTTGGAGGGGACTACGAAGGAAAACAATGCATGAAAGTGAAAATGGAAAGAAAATATGTGACAAAGGCACCCAAAAATAATGATAAGCAAAAAAGGACTATTTTTCTATTTGTTTATTAATTTCTTGTTTTGGCTTTGTTATTTTAGAACACCGAATCTATTGCATCACTTTTTGTTGACTAAAATTATCTTTCATTAATCGTCTAGTGATATTTTTTAGATTTCTATTCTATTATGAAACTCTAAAAGAGTTCATGGTAAAAATCCTCTAACTTTAAATTATGCTGCAAATTTAGTTTTCCTACCCAATGGGCTGGTTACAACCAATCAATAGCTAATAAAAGAGATGTTGATGTTACTATTGATGTTGTGACAAAGAGAATGATTGAAAACACATTTTTTGCAAGAAAACTACACTTCAAGCAACAATTTGTGTTTCCAATTTTACTTTAGACCATTTTCTAATCTGATTTCCATTATACTCTCTAACCATTGACCAACGGGGTGGTTACAACCAATCGATAGCTAAATAAAGAGCTGCTGATGTGAACATTGATTTTGTGACAGAGGGAATGAACTCAAATTTTGTTTTGAGAAAATTAATCTTCAAGCAAACATTTTGAGTTTCTAATTTCACTTTTAGACCATTTTCTAAGGTAATATCAATTATACTTTGTAACCATTGACCACCTTGTTACGAGCCATGATATTTACTATCTCTATATTTCAAACAAGAATCTCTTATGAGCCTCTTAAATTTTCTATGCACTCTTCTTTTACCTTTTTTATTTTGAAAAATTCTATTTTAAAATTGAAATTTCAAAATTTTAAAATTTCAAAATTTTGAAATTGTAAAATTTTGAAAGTCAAATTTAATCATCGATGTACAATTGGTCTAACTAGGTCATAGTGATTTCATTTGATTTAGTTATACTGAATACTACTAAATTGGTTATACTAAGTTTTACTGTTTTAGTTGTACTGAGTTCTACTGGTAAGTCCTACTAAGTTTTATTGAGTTGTGCTTATTAATACTGACACAATTTTACTAAGTTCTATAGTTATACTTAGTTCTACGGATGTTGTTTTACCGAGTTCTACGTGTTCTACCGAATTCAGATTTGCAAATAAATTAAAAGGAAAACACGACTAAACAAAAAAATCATGGATCCATAACTTAAACAGAAACTAAATAAAGAAAAAAAACAGAAAATCCAAAATTGAAGAAAAATTAAGAATCTTAAATCGAAGTAAAAAGATATTTCTTCATCAATATCATTTCTGTTCCGTAATCTTGGCGGTTGATTTTCTTCTATCGTCAATTTTTTTTTCAATATCCATGGAGGAATGCGACAGTGGTTGATATTTGATATTTTTTAGAAAAAGAGAGAAGAAGGAAGAGAAAAAGAAAGAATAATGAAGAGATGAAGAAATAAAGAAATAAAGAAAACAAGGGCAGTTGTTTACACAGAGAACGAGAAATAGAAAAGAAGATCTTATGAGAATGAGAGAGTTCGCAACTCCATTCTAGAGAATTTCCCAATTACAGAAGGAGAGCTTCCTGTTAGATAGCTTGGTTTACCAGTGATGATGAAGGGGATGCCATATCATGACTATCTACCCATGATTGAAAAGATTAGATCACATATCAGTACATGGACAAGTCGATGTCTGTCATATGCAGGACGGTTGCAGTTGATCCACTCTGTGCTCTTGAGTATAAAAATTTTTGGGCATCAGCTTACCGTCTTCCAAGGAAATGTATAAGGAGATAAAAGGGCTGAGTTCCACGTTCCTTTGGTCATGTGCAGAATTAAATATTTCGGGAGTAAAGGTAGCTTGACAGGATGTATGTAAATCATAGAGTGATGGTGGTCTGGGCCTTAGACCGCTGAAAGAAGTAAATGTTGTTAATGGTTTGAAGCTCATTTGGAGAATGTAACAAAATAATTGCTCAAACGAAAGTGCATTTGGGAATTGAACAATAAGAATCCACTTGGTTCACGGATATGGAAGAAGTTATTAAAACTATGGGATATGGCTCAATCTCTTTTTTTTTATAAGATAGAGATCAGTAATGGTAGAAGCGCATCCTTCTGGTATGATTGTTGGTCTGACCTAGGAGTTCTCTGAAGGGTGCTAGGGGACATACGAGTCACTGATCTGAGAATTAGACGAGAAGCAATAGTTGGAGAAGCTTTACTAAATCCTGGGAGAAGAAGATGTCATAGGACTATGATTCTAAATAAGGTTTAAGAAGAGCTGAGCTTCATGAGGCAAAAACATGACCCGGAACGAGACGATGTGAATCTATGGAGAAGAACTTCTGGATATAACACTTAGTTCTCTTCGAAAGAGACATGGAGACTTATAAGAGAAGACTGGGAGGAGTATAGTTGGGTTCTGGGATTTTGATTTTCGCAGGCCACTCAAAAATTTGCTTTGATCATATGGTTAGCTATGCTGAATCATCTTTTTCAACTATGGATAGAGAGTCAAGATGGACAAATGTGTGTACCAAGTGTGCGTTCTCTGTAACTCTTCTCCGTATTCTCGAGATCACCTGTACTTTGAATGCTCTTACTCCTCGAAAATGTGGGAGTATCTCACAAAGGGTATACTAATACGTGCTTACACATCAAAGTGGATCGAAGTCAAGAAGATTGCCTCAGAAAACAGTGTTACAGTAGAGAACGGATTATGTCTCAGATATGTGATGCAATGTGCCATCCATGCGTTGTGGCGAGAGAGGAATAGAACAAGGCATGGGGAACCTCATATGCAGGTGCAAGTTTTCGAAAGTATTGTCGACAAAAATAGCAGAACAAGAGTAGCTTGAACAGCCGAATGGACAAAAAAAACTCAAAGAAACTCTTACCTATATTGGTTTGGTAGTAGAGAGGAGATTTCGAAAGAGGAAAATAATCTTTTTTAAAAAACAAATCTGTTGCACTTGATGTAAAAAAGTTTTTTGATGAATATAAATTTAACATTCATTCAAAAATAAAGAATTCGGTGGAAATATAAGAAACTAGGGTAAGGGTAAGGGTAAACATGTAATTTACTTATTTTATGAAATAAAAATAAATTCAAATAAAAATTAACTTTATAACACATATTTTTCAGATTTACCTTTTAGATATAGGACCAAGAAGATGATTACCCCGTTGTTACATATTTTTTTATTGTCATATTACTATCACAAAACATATTATCACACTTTTGTTCTCTGTTTTTTAAGGAGAGAATTCAATATTGGGACAATGATTCCGCCTCTCAAGATTTTTGTCTTCACCACAAGTAAACCTCAATCAATATTCTTCCATCCAATAATCCATATAAAATATGATTTTATTGGTACTCTATATAACTCATGCTTTATTATGGTTTCAAGAACATATGAGATTTTGTAGATGTATTAAATTATAAATGATTAAGTGGATATGATAGAGAACAATGTCCATAAAATGTATGGATTTAATTTCGTGAATAAAATTTCAGGACACAACTATGTTCATAGTATACTTATGGATGTATTTTTGTGGAAAAGTTATGATGAACTAGAATTTGCAATATTTATTGATTCAATACAGTTTTATGTCATTAAAAATAATAGATAAAACAAATACTCAAATACAATTCAAACGCATTTAGATTTAATAAAGAATATATTAAAAAATTTAAATGAAATTTAGATAACTTCAATTTTTTGTCCAAAATTATCTTACTCACAACTTAGTTGTCCACATTTTCGCTATCCACAAGACAATTGTCCCCATATCATTTGTCCACATTTTCTTGGTCTTTTCCGTCCCAACCTCCATTGTTTATAAGAAATTGTATATGAAATGTTATCTATAACACTTTGTCCATAGTTTTTTTTTACAAAACTATACAATTTTTAAAATATCAAAATATATTTAGATAAATATGGATCTCAAACTATAGAGAGAACAAATTTAGAATTTATTTAATGCACCTATTTATATATTTATATGTTAAAATTTAAAGTTATAATAAATAATTTATGTTGAGGGGAAAATGAATAGGTGTTTTTACAAAAATAACTCAAGGCAAAAAATCAAATGGAAAATTAACCGATTATTTTTTTTTTGGAATTTTCATTTGCCCTATTCACCCTAGAAGTTTGGATTATTCATGAAAATACCATTATTATTATTATTATTTTCTAAAAAGCTTGTTTTCTTCAATCATCATTATCTTCCTCTTTTAAATACAACATTGTCATTATCATCAATACACCCCAATCACAAACAATCAATTTCAAACTCTAAATGCACCTAAAATCAACATCGACATCTTCATATTCTCTTTTCTTACACACCAAAACCATTTCTCTTTCACTTCCTCTCTTTTTTCATCCTAAAATCCAAATTTTTTTATTTCAAAATGTATAACCTTATTAAAATTAATGAAGTTCATGATTTTTGGTCAAGAACGAGTGGGTAATTTTCATTAAGAACTGATGTGTGTTTAGAGAAGCTAAACATGAACCTTATTGGATCTAGGAATGATTCTTGAAAATATTCACATATGTTTGCCAAAAATACTTTAATAGAAGTCTTCTCATCGAAGAAGACTTCTACGAAAGTCTTGCGGTCTATGTATAAGTTAGTTTTGCAGTTGACTTTCTGTATGTTTTTTAGAGATGATTTCTCTGGAAGTCTTCCAAATTTTATTTGTTAACAAGAAAAACGAGAAGAATTCCTTGGAAGTCTTTTCTCATAAACAAATTAGTTTTGCAATTGACCGATTTGTGTTAGAAATTTGACTTTCTATAAAAGACTTCTCATAATTTTTCTCAATTGTTGGTGGAATTCTTCTCACTGTCAGTGAAAGTCGTCTTAAGTTATTTTTGCAATTGAAAATATAATTAAATTATTTAATTTAATTAGAAGTCTTCTGGCTAAAAACTTCCAAGGAAGTCATCCAGCTTTTTATTCCAAGACTGGGGCAAACCTTTGGTTATGAAAGAAGTCTTTCGTTGGAAGAATTCTTTTAGAATTCTAATTAAAATTACATATCTAATTTTAATTGTCAATTGCAAAAGTAACAAAAGATGACTTTCACCGACATTGAAAAAACTTCCACCCACAGCTGAGAAGACTTTTTGACTTCTCTTGGAAGTCTTCTCTGGTATTTTTGAGATTTTTTTCAAAAATAAAAGTAAGTCAATATTTACAAAGGAAAACTTCTAGAGAAGTTTTCTTTAGAGTAGACTTCTCTGGAAATCTTCCTTTATAAATTTCCAATTGCAAAAAAACTGAAATGGTATACTTCCTAGAAGTCATCTACCGAAAGACTTCCGTAGAAGTCTTATAGGTGAATGTTTAATAAACTTTCATTTTATCTAAAATTAAAAAGAATTCTTAATATTTTTTTGTTAATTCATGTACATTAGTCATATTGGGGCTTCTGAATGAAATTTATTACTTAATTGGTGATAATTATGATGTTATTAATGTTCATGTTTATTAATGTATATAGATAATGAGAGAAGACTTCAGGGAAATTAGTTAATCTAGCTAATGATAATTATGGGGAAGTCTTCTACGTTATTTTTCGTTAAAACTTGTATTTTGAACTTAAAGATATGTTTTTAACTTTCAAAAGTGTTAAGTAGCTTCAAGAATATTATGTCATGTGGTTTAATATGTCTTCTTAGATCATAATATATATCTTTTAACTTTCATGAGATTTTAAATTTCAATATTCACTTATAATTTAAGTTTCCAGCTTAAATTTTAATTTTCCGCTTATATTTTAATTTTTCTCTTAAAGTTTTAGTCTTACGAGAAGTCTTATGAGAAGTCTTCCGAAGATTTCCCGGAAGAATTTCAGAAAGACTTCTAGTGAAAGTGATATATATGTTTGAACTTATGTAATGCTTGATCTTTTGTGAATTTGATTAAGTTTTCTTGAGAAGTCTTCTCCCTTAGTTTTAGTAAATTTGACTAATTTTTTTGTGTTATTGTGTTTTGCTATTAAATTTGTATCATTAACTTCAATATTAACAAGTACTTTTGGAAAAGATAATATTTTACACATAAAAATATTTACCAAATTTGTTTCATTAACATATATTTAAATTTACAAGAGAATACACAGCTAAAAGAGTACACATACAAATTACAAAACAGGCTATAAACAAAACTATTATACATGGAGTTAAAGACCATTCCTCCACAAATATAAGTTTGGACTCCACTTGAAATTGGAGAAGACTCCATCAGAAGAATTCCACGAAGTCTTCTAGTGCATTATATGTTAGAAGTCTTCCAAAGTGTGACTCAGATCTGAAAACCTGCATATCCAAAAATGTTCAAATGGCTTCAAAATGAGAAAATAAGTGGAAGATGAG
Organism: Moricandia moricandioides; assembly: GCA_905132885.1. Classification (NCBI taxonomy): domain Eukaryota; kingdom Viridiplantae; phylum Streptophyta; class Magnoliopsida; order Brassicales; family Brassicaceae; genus Moricandia; species Moricandia moricandioides. The sequence goes on from CAJHQQ010003314.1 coordinate 41,596, forward strand.
ATATATCTACTTTTATAGCACACAAAAAATGAATATTCAAAATTTATAGATCTACCTTTAAAGGAGTGGAAGATGAAAATCATTGAATAAAAACTTGCAAAATAAGATAAATCGGTGAGAAAGATATGAGACAAAAAAATGAAAAAATTGATATAAAGTTTGGTGTTTTTAATTTCAAAGAGATTAGAGAGAGGTTGGAAAGTTTTATATTGAGAAAAAGGTACGAGCTTTAAACAACAAGAAGATTACCAAATGAAGGCAAAACATACATGGAGACTTACCAAAACACTCAGATAAAGCATGGGAGAAGGCTTTGTTAGAAGACTTCCAGGAAATATTCTAGTGCAATATATATTAGAAGACTTTCGAGAAAACTTTCAAGAAGTCTTCAAAAGTCTGACTAAGATCTAAACAACTTGCATAACAAAAAACGTACGAATGAATTTAAAACAGAGAAAAAATGGAAGTCTTATGTGAGAAGACTTCATAGAAATTTTCTCACTATGACTTTACGACGAAAAATGTATTTGGTGGGAACCAAAATTCGCAATGTAACAGCCAAGATTTTTGACTTTCCTTAAGGATCTGTGATAGGGTCTGATATTTTCCACTTTTAGGCTAAGATATCAGCCTTATTTATAGTCTACTATATATGTTTGGAATTTGTTTACAGTATATTCAGGTCCAAGCACGTTCTGGAGCATTATGGAGATTATGGAGCTTGCTAGAGCATTTAGAAGAGATATCCATTCAGATAATTATGAATCGAAGTCAAGCATAAACATCGATCGATGGAGCATTCTTGCTGTCGATCGGCGGTCCACTCAAAGAATATTGACCGACTTCAAGCCCAACTCAAGACAAATTTCAAAAATGCACCTTAATGAGTTTTGACCTAGTTTATATGGTTCTAAAACACACAGTGAGAGAGGAGGATACACATTTTACTTTTACGAAGTTTAGGGGAGGAGATCTGATCTCCTTTAGAGATTTGTATTGGAGCCCAATTTATTATTTTATGCATTATATTATTCAGTTCATCATATTTTCTTTGCTCATGTATGAGTAATTCACTTGTTAGATTTATGGTTCATAATGATACTGATGAATTATCCCAAAAATAGGATTGCTAGGATGAAGTAATATCAATATTTGGAATTTTGTTTAATGCTTGTGTTTTAGAGTAGCTAACTAGAAACCTGAACTTAGGACATGGACACCTACGACAGTAGGTTCTATGCCAGAATTGATTCCATTAAGCAAGGTTTTTAGATACATGCGAGAGCTGGTCTAAATAACATAGTTGACGAACTCCTGTCCGATTAGCGTCGATCGACACTAGGCCTTAGTCGCAGATCGATAGCACACTTCTCTGTCCGCACACGAAAGTTGGGACAAGAGGAGGTCAGATTAGTTAACATTTATTTTTCTCGCATATTAATAGTTTCATGCATCCTATCCATTATAATTCACTTGCGAGAAACCCTAGATCTATCGTTTTTCCATATTTGCATACACTTAGTAATTTAGATATTTTCCTATTACTGGTAGATTTACAATTAAAACTTCTATATATAGTTTACCTAGCTTAACCATTCGAATTATAGTAAATCTATTATGTGCCCTCGCTCTCTATGGATTCGATCCCTAAGTACTGCAATTTGACCTCTTTTGGCAAGAGTAGTTCGTAGGGTTAATTTAATAGATTGCATAATTAAGAATAAAAAATTCAAACCGTATGCTGTCAAATATGGCGCCGTTGCCGGGGAGCAAGAACCGCCATTATATTTATTTTTGTAGGTTTAGTCTAGGCTTTTTCATTACTGCAAATTTACTAATAATTTATTTTTCTTTTCTTACAGGTGCATGCCCAGTAGCACGAGAAGCAACAAGAACCAAGAATTACTTTTCTCAGGCCCAGTTGTAATCTAACGCTCAATCCGCAAAAATATACGACAAGCATCTATCAACAGTATCACTCAGCCACCGATCGACGCATATTCACCAACATCGTTCAACAACACTGATAGGGCATCGATCGATGGTAGTCCACGAGCTTAGATGGTTGCGACTAATCTTGGTCCAAGATGAGAGAGAAAAGACCTGTATAACCTTGAAGGTCATCTGCGTAATGCAAAATGTCATAGAATTGACGATCAGGGGGCTGCAATCCGTGAAGCAGAAGTAGAAGCAGACGCTGCAGTAGCTTGACCTGAAGCTAATGCCCAAGCTTCTCAACGGACATTACCAGACAACAATCTCCCAGACCAGTTCTGTGCTAATAGATCCGCTATTCGTCCTCAAGCTTTCCAGAGGAACGACTTTGTTATCAAACTGTCCTTCTTCGCACTTGTTACGCAGACGCCCTACCATGGATCGCGACATGAGCATCCGATGGATCATCTGGAGCGGTTTGAGGATCTTGTATCTTCTATTAAAGCCAATGGATTCCCTGAGGATTATCTGTTTTGTAAACTCTTCAAGTACTCACTTGCTGGAGAAGCTTCACATTGGCTCAAGCAATTACCACCAGGATCTCTGACATCCTTGACAGACATCAAGAATGCGTTCCTGCGCAATTTCTTGATGATGCGCGAGCAGAGGACTTGAGAAGCAGAATCGCTACATTCATACATGAACTTAGAGAATCATTCTGAAGCTCTTGGTTCATATTCAAGTCCAACCAGAGAGACTGCCAACACCAAGGTTTCAACGAGGTGCAGCTGCTTAGCACCTTATTCAAAGGTATTGATCTGCAGTACCAGATTGCTTTAGACACGGCTAGTGAAGAGAATTTCAGCACTACAAGTCTAGAAGAAACAACAAGGCTTATTGAGAACTTGACGTCTAGCAATAGCACCAACAACATTGATTATGAGAGAAAGAAATCAGCTCAAACTTTGAGCAAGGAGCAGATAGATGAAGTCAAAGCAAAGTTGGACATTGTTCAGAAGTTTCTCAGGAAGCAAGAAGTGAATTTCACTGATGGAAACGGTTTCTAGAGACAGGGAAATCAGAGGTATAACCCAAACTCTTATGGTCGCAACATGAGCAACTACAACCAAAGTTAACAGCATCAGAGGGCTGGCAACAACTAGAGGACCTTTGGATCTTCTTATCAAAACCCACATCCAGAGACTCAGGAGAGCAATTTGGAAGCTATGGTTGATAGAGTATTGGAGCAGCAGCAGCAGATGAATGTGAATTTCAATAGGAAGATAGATACTCTGTATACCAACATCAACACAAAGTTTGAGACTCTCACCACTCATGTCAAGAAGTTGGAAAATCAAGTGGTCTAGACAAGTAAGGCAATTCAGAGACATGAGACCCTGATTAAGGAGAAGGAGAAATCTGGTCAGAAACACATTGTCAATGCATTGATAGGTGATGAATTTTGGCAAGAGTTTAAGAGAGAACAACTCCAAGAAGGAGATTTCCGAGTAGAAAGTGCTGTCTTTTGGTAGTTCTCACTAGTGTCGATCGACACCACTACTGAGCATCGATCGACGGAACCCTTAGAGTCTGTAGCTTTGTGTGATTCTTTGAACATCATTCGACGTTGAGACATCAACATCGATCGATGGTCTTCAACAGCAGAACCAGATTGTCTACCAAGTCTGAATGCAAGCTTGTTCGTCAGACATCCGAGTAGGGAGACTCCAGAATAAAACGCTGATACACCTGAGCCAATGACAATAAAAAGACACTCCAGAAGGAAGCAGAAGATTCCTAAACATCTGCGCAGAGAATCAACTGAAAAAGAGATGGATGGCTTTTCCAAAACAGTTTTCAAAATTCCTTTAGATACTCCATTTTATGAAGCATACTATATTCATAGATTGTGAATGTTTTTCAGAGAATACAAGGAAAAAAATGAGGACATAGAGCGCATTTTCAATGCCCTCAGAGAGAAGCTGAAGCAGAGGATTACTCTCAAGAAGAAAAGTGATCCTTGGAACTTCGTGATTCCATGTTTTTTCAAAGGCCACGAGTATCGCCCTCTACGATACTGGATCAACAGTCAGCATCATGCCTAGAGCTAAGACAGAGAAGCTGAGCCTTAATGTGGAGCCTTCTAGTCCTTCATTCACTTTTGTGGACTGCTCTAAGGTGAATTCACGAGGGATACCCAGTGACTTCCTAGTGCAGATTTGCAATGCCTTAGTCCCAATGGAATTTCATGTGATGGATATTAAGATTGAATGCAACTCTTGCTTTCTCCTTGGAAGAGAATTCATGGCCACAGTGGGAGCTATCTGCGACATGAAGACAAACAGGTTGTATCTATCTGATGTGGGATTTTATTTCACTTTCAAATTAACTCTGTTTCTCACTTTTACTCTCTCAAATAATATGTTCAGTGTAATACTTAGGGATCGAATCCACAAAGACTCTAGGATTGAAAAATAGACTTATTGTTTACAAATTAAAGGTAGATGAATTATAAGAATAACAATAAAGAGATTTCAAGATTGATTTGGTTTGTGAGGATCAAATTAAGAGATTAGACTTAGGTAAATTCTTAGGTAAGATAAGATACTACAAATTAATAGATTGTTAGAGTTTTATTAAGCATATTTCTGAACTCAATTCTTAGTGTCTAGGAGATCGCTCTCGCGAATCTAAACTGAGTATCCATTGATACTCACCAAGTGGTATCGATCGATGCTCATATATTGGTTTCGCGGTTTGATGGGTTCTTTAAACTTCCAATTCAACTCTTGTTTGTTACAGGTTATTTAGATAATTTAAGATATATTCCAGGTTATAACCAAACTCTCGCTTGGCTATAGAACCCTAATTTCTGAGGTTGAGGTGTTCAAGTTCAACTTAGCATTAAGAGTAA
>CAJHQQ010003315.1:0-46425 GCA_905132885.1 Moricandia moricandioides
TTCACTTTCCCAATCACACGGCTGCTCTCAATATCCTGAAACTTCACATCATTAGGACTGAAGATAACTCTACATTTTAGATCATTAGTGCACTTCTTACTGATAACAAGTTTGATGTAAATTCAGGCATGTAAAAGCTCTAGATTCCTTATCAAACAGTTTCAATTTGCCTATACCCCTTATTGGAATCCTTATCACCATTAGCAATCAATAACATGTCCATGAGCAAGCTCTATATCTTTAATAAGACTCGTATCACTAATCATGTGATGAGATGCACCTGAATCAACTATCAATGGGTTTAGACATGCTACACAGCACTAAGAGATAGACCAGCATTCCTAGATTAAGTATATGCACAGTTTGATCATAAGGACTAGTAACTTTAAAAGTACCCAAAAGAATACCCCCTGAGGTTACCCAAGTTGTTACCATTGTCTTGAGCATCTTGATGAAGAGCATTCCATTTCTGATCTCCGGATGAACTCATGCTCATTTGAACGGTTGGTTGGTTGAGAAGTGTAAGTCACCAATGCCTTGTTCTCACCCCCTTCACGTCCTTCCATTCTCTTGTGCTCGTTTGATGGACCAGCTCCACTTATCCCATGCTGATCACCTCCTCCATCAACTCACGTTTGCCCTTGCCTCCTCTATTCCTTAAGAAACTTGTTTGGCTTGAGATGTGGGTGAAGGATCCAGCACTGGTGCTTCTTGTGACCTTGTCTCTTGCAATGATCACAGTTTCCATTGAACCTCCTTTCCTCATACTTGTTCACCTTGTTGGCCTATGGTCCTTCAGCTTGATTAGCCAAGATCAAGCTCTCCCTTTCCTCCAAAGAGTCCCAATGACCCTTGTTCCTTCTGGATTTGCGAGCACACTTCTTCTAGAGATGGGAGCTTCTCTGATCTTAGGATGTGCTTAATGAGATCATTGTAGCTTGAGTTGAGAGTCAGGAGTAAGCCAAAGACCTTATCCTGCTCACGTCTCTCATTCAGCTCATCCGGATCAGTTGTGCTAGGCCTTAGCATTTCAAGCTCAGACCATAAAGCTCTAAACTTTCCCAAGTGTTTAGTGAACTCCATATCCTCCTGAGCTAAGTTGTTGATAGCTCTCTTGATCTCAAACACCCTGGTAAGGTTTGAGATGTTTCCATACACCTTTTGAAGTGTTTCCCATAGATCTTTAGCCTTCTCACAGTAGCTATAAGCCTCCAAAATCGATGGATCCAGTGAGCTTTGGAGAATGGATATCACGAGCATATCCTCTTGCATCCACTTCTCTTCATCACACGTGACAATCTCCTTGTCACCTTCATGAGTAATGATCCTGGGAGCTTCATCTTCAAGGATGTGGTTCCACAAGCCCTTACTCCCCACGGCAGTCTTCACCACCCTCGACCAAAGGAGATAGTTCCCCCCTTTCAAAGTAACCGGAATGATAGTAGTTTTAGTGTTCTCCATCTTGAGTCTTCAAAGTGTTCTTGAGTCTTCAACGTAGCAACCCAGATTCAAGAGAACCTGGCTCTGATACCATGAAAGAATGAGTAGAATCTGAGTATGCAAAGGTAGAATAGAGTAAACGAGAGAGATTAGAAGAGATTAAGAGAGAAAGTAAGAGAATAGGAGCCGATTTGTTCAAGAACCCATTTGGGAGCTCAAGAACACTAAGAGAGAATAAGAAAAGAAAGAGACTCGAAATGCTTGCTTATTAATGAATGAGGAAGTGTTACAAATATATAGAGAAGGATAAAGCTTAATGCAACGGATACAGGATAAGGTTTCAACGGGATCATGTGAAGTCAAGGCTGGAGGAGCGTCCCGTTTGAATCTTGTGGACGAGAGGCTTCACATGCTTGATGCCTTTGGCATCTTGACTAGATGCTCTCCTTTCCAGCTGTGCCAGTCTGTCAAGGGACGAGCTCTCCTTATCCATAAGGTCCATTGATCCTAGACAAGAGGTAAGCGTGCCCGGCAAGGTTAACTTTCTCCCTTTCACCTTTGGTCGATCCATTTCACCTTTTGGTAACCAAGGTGTACGGCCTGGTTGTACGGCCTTGTACGGCCTTGTACGGACAACACTCCATTTTGTTCCTTAAGCCTTCTCCAATCTTTGTATCCTCATTACTTATTCAGTTCAACAGAAATTGCCAAATCTCCAAACAGGGTAAACTGGAGTCACTTCGGTTAAAAGTGGGATAACTTCTTCATCATAACTCCTATGATGTTGATTCAAATTCAGGGTGATTATACACTGATTAATGAGTCCAAATCAAGCTTCTTACATCGTGATTCATTATGGTTTTATTAGTATCATGAATAAATTGCCAAATCTCCAAACAAGGCAAACTGGAATCACTTCGGTTAAAAGTGAGATAACTTCTTCATCATAAGTCCAATGATATTGATTCAACTTCAGGATGATTCTACGCTGATTTATGAGTCCAAATCAAGATTCTTACATCTTGATTCATTCTGGTTTGATTAGAATCAAGAAGAAATTGCCAAATCTCCAAACATGGTAAACTAGAATCACTTCGGTTAAAAGTGGGATAACTTCTTTATCATAACTCCTATGATCTTGATTCAACTTCAGGGTGATTCTACACTGATTAATGAGTCAAAATCAATATTTTTAAATGGTTATTCATTCTGGTTTTATTAGTATCAAGAAGAAATTGCCAACTCTCCAAACAGGGCAAACTTGAATCACTTCGGTTAAAAGAAGGATAACTTCTTCATCATAACTCCAATGATATTGATTCAACTTCAGGTTGGTTCTACACTGATTTATGAGTCCAAATCATGTTTCTTAAGTCTTGATTCATTCTGGTTTGATTAGAATCAAGAAGAAATTGCCAAATCTCCAAACAGGGTATACTGGAATCACTTCGGTTAAAAGTGGGATAACTTCTTCATCATAACTCCTATGATCTTGATTCAACTTCAGGGTGATTCTACACTGATTAATGAGTCCAAATCAATCTTCTTACATCTTGATTCATTCTGGTTTTATTAATATCAAGAATAAATTGCCAAATCTCCAAACATGACAAACTGGAATCACTTCGGTTAAAAGTGGGATAACTTCTTCATCATAAGTCCAATGATATTGATTCAACTTCAGGATGATTCTACACTGATTTATGAGTACAAATGAAGATTCTTACATCTTTATTCATTCTGGTTTGATTAGAATCAAGAAGAAGTTGCCAAATCTCCAAACAGGGTAAATTGGAATCACTTCGGTTAAAAGTGGAATAACATCTTCATCATGACTCCTATGATCTTGATTCAACTTCAGGATGATTATCCACTGATTGATGAGTCCAAATAAAGCTTCTTATATCTTGATTCATTCTGGTTTGATTAGAATCAAGAAGAAATTGCCAAATCTCCAAACAGGGTAAACTGGAGTCACTTCGGTTAAAAGTGGGATAACTTCTTCATCATAACTCCTATGATCTTGATTCAACTTCAGGGTGATTATAAACTGATTTATGAGTCCAAATCAAGATTCTTACATCGTGGTTCATTCTTGTTTTATTAGTATCAAGAAGAAATTGCCAAATCTCCAAATAGGGCAAACTGGAATCACTTCGGTTAAAAGTGGGCTAACTTCTTCATCATAACTCCTATGATATTGATTCAACTTCAGGATGATTCTGCACTGATTTATGAGTCCAAATCAAGGTTCTTACATCTTGATTCATTCTGGTTTGATTAGAATCAAGAAGAAATTGCTAAATCTCCAAACAGGGTAAACTGGAGTCACTTCGGTTAAAAGTGGGATAACTTCTTTATCATAAGTCCAATGATATTGATTCAACTTCAGGATGATTCTACACTGATTTATGAGTCCAAATCAAGATTCTTACATCTTGATTCATTCTGGTTTGATTAGAATCAAGAATAAATTGCCAAATCTCCAAATAGGGTTAACTGGGATCACTTCGGTTAAAAGTGGGATAACTTCGTCATCATAAGTCCAATGATATTGATTCAACTTCAGGATGATTCTACACTGATTTATGAGTCCAAATAAAGATTCTTACATCTTGATTCATTCTGGTTTGATTAGAATCAAGAATAAATTGCCAAATCTCCAAACAGGACAAACTGGAATCACTTCGGTTAAAAGTGGGATAACTTCTTTATCATAACTCCTATGATCTTGATTCAACTTCAGGGTGATTCTACACTGATTTATGAGTCCAAATCAAGATTCTTACATCGTGATTCATTCTAGTTTTATTAGTATCAAGAAGAAATTGCCAAATCTCCAAATAGGGCAAACTGGAATCACTTCGGTTAAAAGTGGGATAACTTCTTCATCATAACTCCAATGATATTGATTCAACTTCAGGATGATTCTACACTGATTTATGAGTCCAAATCAAGATTCTTACATCTTGATTCATTCTGTTTTGATTAGAATCAAGAAGAAATTGCCAAATCTCCAAACAGGGTAAACTGGGATCACTTCAGTTAAAAGTGGGATAACTTCTTCATCATAAGTCCAATGATATTGATTCAACTTCAGGATGATTCTATACTGATTTATGAGTCCAAATCAAGGTTCTTACATCTTGATTCATTCTGGTTTGATTAGAATGAAGAAGAAATTGCCAAATCTCCAAACAGGGTAAACTGGAGTCACTTCGGTTAAAAGTGGGATAACTTCTTCATCATAACTCCTATGATCTTGATTCAAATTCAGGGTGATTCTACACTGATTAATGAGTCCAAATCAAGCTTCTTACATCGTGATTCATTATGGTTTTATTAGTATCAAGAATAAATTGCCAAATCTCCAAACAAGGCAAACTGGAATCACTTCGGTTAAAAGTGGGATAACTTCTTCATCATAAGTCCAATGATATTGATTCAACTTCAGGATGATTCTACGCTGATTTATGAGTCCAAATCAAGATTCTTACATCTTGATTCATTCTGGTTTGATTAGAATCAAGAAGAAATTGCCAAATCTCCAAACAGGGTAAACTAGAATCACTTCGGTTAAAAGTGGGATAACTTCTTTATCATAACTCCTATGATCTTGATTCAACTTCAGGGTGATTCTACACTGATTAATGAGTCAAAATCAATATTTTTAAATGGTTATTCATTCTGGTTTTATTAGTATCAAGAAGAAATTGCCAACTCTCCAAACAGGGCAAACTTGAATCACTTCGGTTAAAAGAAGGATAACTTCTTCATCATAACTCCAATGATATTGATTCAACTTCAGGTTGGTTCTACACTGATTTATGAGTCCAAATCATGTTTCTTAAGTCTTGATTCATTCTGGTTTGATTAGAATCAAGAAGAAATTGCCAAATCTCCAAACAGGGTATACTGGAATCACTTCGGTTAAAAGTGGGATAACTTCTTCATCATAACTCCTATGATCTTGATTCAACTTCAGGGTGATTCTACACTGATTAATGAGTCCAAATCAATCTTCTTACATCTTGATTCATTCTGGTTTTATTAATATCAAGAATAAATTGCCAAATCTCCAAACATGACAAACTGGAATCACTTCGGTTAAAAGTGGGATAACTTCTTCATCATAAGTCCAATGATATTGATTCAACTTCAGGATGATTCTACACTGATTTATGAGTACAAATGAAGATTCTTACATCTTTATTCATTCTGGTTTGATTAGAATCAAGAAGAAGTTGCCAAATCTCCAAACAGGGTAAATTGGAATCACTTCGGTTAAAAGTGGAATAACATCTTCATCATGACTCCTATGATCTTGATTCAACTTCAGGATGATTATCCACTGATTGATGAGTCCAAATAAAGCTTCTTATATCTTGATTCATTCTGGTTTGATTAGAATCAAGAAGAAATTGCCAAATCTCCAAACAGGGTAAACTGGAGTCACTTCGGTTAAAAGTGGGATAACTTCTTCATCATAACTCCTATGATCTTGATTCAACTTCAGGGTGATTATAAACTGATTTATGAGTCCAAATCAAGATTCTTAGATCGTGGTTCATTCTTGTTTTATTAGTATCAAGAAGAAATTGCCAAATCTCCAAATAGGGCAAACTGGAATCACTTCGGTTAAAAGTGGGCTAACATCTTCATCATAACTCCTATGATATTGATTCAACTTCAGGATGATTCTGCACTGATTTATGAGTCCAAATCAAGGTTCTTACATCTTGATTCATTCTGGTTTGATTAGAATCAAGAAGAAATTGCTAATTCTCCAAACAGGGTAAACTGGAGTCACTTCGGTTAAAAGTGGGATAACTTCTTTATCATAAGTCCAATGATATTGATTCAACTTCAGGATGATTCTACACTGATTTATGAGTCCAAATCAAGATTCTTACATCTTGATTCATTCTGGTTTGATTAGAATCAAGAATAAATTGCCAAATCTCCAAATAGGGTTAACTGGGATCACTTCGGTTAAAAGTGGGATAACTTCGTCATCATAAGTCCAATGATATTGATTCAACTTCAGGATGATTCTACACTGATTTATGAGTCCAAATAAAGATTCTTACATCTTGATTCATTCTGGTTTGATTAGAATCAAGAATAAATTGCCAAATCTCCAAACAGGACAAACTGGAATCACTTCGGTTAAAAGTGGGATAACTTCTTTATCATAACTCCTATGATATTGATTCAACTTCAGGGTGATTCTACACTGATTAATGAGTCCAAATCAATATTTTTACATGGTTATTCATTCTGGTTTTATTAGTATCAGGAAGAAATTGCCAACTCTCCAAACATGGCAAACTTGAATCACTTCTTTTAAAAGAGGGATAACTTCTTCATCATAACTCCAATGATATTGATTCAACTTCAGGATGATTCTACACTGATTTATGAGTCCAAATCAAGATTCTTACATCTTGATTCATTCTGTTTTGATTAGAATCAAGAATAAATTGCCAAATCTCCAAACAGGGTTAACTGGGATCACTTCAGTTAAAAGTGGGATAACTTCTTCATCATAAGTCCAATGATATTGATTCAACTTCAGGATGATTCTATACTGATTTATGAGTCCAAATCAAGGTTCTTACATCTTGATTCATTCTGGTTTGATTAGAATGAAGAAGAAATTGCCAAATCTCCAAACAGGGTAAACTGGAGTCACTTCGGTTAAAAGTGGGATAACTTCTTCATCATAACTCCTATGATCTTGATTCAAATTCAGGGTGATTCTACACTGATTAATGAGTCCAAATCAAGCTTCTTACATCGTGATTCATTATGGTTTTATTAGTATCAAGAATAAATTGCCAAATCTCCAAACAGGGCAAACTGGAATTACTTCGGTTAAAAGTGGGATAACTTCTTTATCATAAGTCCAATGATATTGATTCAACTTCAGGATGATTCTACGCTGATTTATGAGTCCAAAGCAAGATTCTTACATCTAGATTCATTCTGGTTTGATTATAATCAAGAAGAAATTGTCAAATCTCCAAACAGGGTAAACTAGAATCACTTTGGTTAAAAGTGGGATAACTTCTTTATCATAACTCCTATGATATTGATTCAACTTCAGGGTGATTCTACACTGATTAATGAGTCCAAATCAATATTTTTACATGGTTATTCATTCTGGTTTTATTAGTATCAGGAAGAAATTGCCAACTCTCCAAACATGGCAAACTTGAATCACTTCTTTTAAAAGAGGGATAACTTCTTCATCATAACTCCAATGATATTGATTCAACTTCAGGATGATTCTACACTGATTTATGAGTCCAAATCATGTTTCTTACGTCTTGATTCGTTCTGGTTTGATTAGAATCAAGATGAAATTGCCAAATCTCCAAACAGGGTATACTGGAATCACTTCGGTTAAAAGTAGGATAACTTCTTCATCATAACTCCTATGATCTTGATTCAACCTCAGGATGATTATCCACTGATTTATGAGTCCAAATAAAGCTTGTTACATCTTGATTCATTCTGGTTTGATTAGAATCAAGAAGAAATTGCCAAATCTCCAAACAGGACAAACTGGAATCACTTCGGTTAAAAGTGGGATAACTTCTTCATCATAAGTCCAATGATATTGATTCAACTTCAAGATGATTCTACTCTTATTTATGAGTACAAATCAAGATTCTTACATCTTTATTCATTCTGGTTTGATTAGAATCAAGAAGAAGTTGCCAAATCTCCAAACAGGGTAAATTGGAATCACTTCGGTTAAAAGTGGAATAGCATCTTCATCATAACTCCTATGATCTTGATTCAACTTCAGGATGATTATCCACTGATTTATGAGTCCAAATAAAGCTTCTTACATCTTGATTCATTCTGGTTTGATTAGAATCAAGAAGAAATTGCCAAATCTCCCTATAGGGCAAACATGAATCACTTCGGTTAAAAGTGGGATAACTTCTTCATCATAACTCCAATGATATTGATTCAACTTCAGGATGATTCTATTCTGATTTATGAGTCCAAATAAAGTTTCTTACATCTTGATTCATTCTGGTTTGATTAGAATCAAGAAGAAATTGCCAAATCTCCAAACAGGGTAAACTGGAGTCACTTCGGTTAAAAGTGGGATAACTTCTTCATCATAACTCCTATGATCTTGATTCAACTTCAGGGTGATTCTACACTGATTTATGAGTCCAAATCAAGCTTCTTACATCGTGATTCATTCTGGTTTTATTAGTATCAAGAAGAAATTGCCAAATCTCCATACAGGGCAAACTGAATCACTTCGGTTAAAAGTGGGATAACTTCTTCATCATAACTCCAATGATATTGATTCAACTTCAGGATGATTCTACACTGATTTATGAGTCCAAATCAAAGTTCTTACATCTTGATTCATTCTGGTTTGATTAGAATCAAGAAGAAATTGCCAAATCTCCAAACAGGGTAAACTGGAGTCACTTCGGTTAAAAGTGGGATAACTTCTTCATCATAACTCCAATGATATTGATTCAACTTCAGGTGATTCTACACTGATTAATGAGTCAAAATCAAGCTTCTTACATCGTGATTCATTCTGGTTTTATTAGTATCAAGAATAAATTGCCAAATCTCCAAACAGGGCAAACTAGATCACTTCAGTTAAAAGTGGGATAACTTCTTCATCATAAGTCCAATGATATTGGTTCAACTTCAGGATGATTCTACACTGATTTATGAGTCCAAATCAAGATTCTTACATCTTGATTCATTCTGGTTTGATTAGAATCAAGAAGAAATTGCTAAATCTCCAAACAGGGCAAACTGGAATCACTTCGGTTAAAAGTGGGATAACTTCTTCATCATAACTCCTATGATCTTGATTAAGCTTCAGGGTGATTCTACACTGATTTATGAGTCCAAATCAAGCTTCTTACATCGTGATTCATTCTAGTTTTATTAGTATCAAGAAGAAATTGCCAAATGTCCCTATAGGGCAAACTGGAATCACTTAGGTTAAAAGTGGGATAACTTCTTCATCATAACTCCAATGATATTGATTCAACTTCAGGATGATTCTATACTGATTTATGAGTCCAAATAAAGGTTCTTACATCTTGATTCATTCTGGTTTGATTAGAATCAAGAAGAAATTGTCAACTCTCCAAACAGGGTAAACTGGAGTCACTTCGGTTAAAAGTGGGATAACTTCTTCATCATAACTCCTATGATCTTGATTCAAATTCAGGGTGATTATACACTGATTAATGAGTCCAAATAAAGCTTCTTACATCGTGATTCATTATGGTTTTATTAGTATCAAGAATAAATTGCCAAATCTCCAAACAAGGCAAACTGGAATCACTTCGGTTAAAAGTGGGATAACTTCTTCATCATAAGTCCAATGATATTGATTCAACTTCAGGATGATTCTACGCTGATTTATGAGTCCAAATAAAGATTCTTACATCTTGATTCATTCTGGTTTGATTAGAATCAAGAAGAAATTGCCAAATCTCTAAACATGGTAAACTAGAATCACTTCGGTTAAAAGTGGGATAACTTCTTTATCAAAACTCCTATGATCTTGATTCAACTTCAGGGTGATTCTACACTGATTAATGAGTCAAAATCAATATTTTTAAATGGTTATTCATTCTGGTTTTATTAGTATCAAGAAGAAATTGCCAACTCTCCAAACAGGGCAAACTTGAATCACTTCGGTTAAAAGAAGGATAACTTCTTCATCATAACTCCAATGATATTGATTCAACTTCAGGTTGGTTCTACACTGATTTATGAGTCCAAATCATGTTTCTTAAGTCTTGATTCATTCTGGTTTGATTAGAATCAAGAAGAAATTGCCAAATCTCCAAACAGGGTATACTGGAATCACTTCGGTTAAAAGTGGGATAACTTCTTCATCATAACTCCTATGATCTTGATTCAACTTCAGGGTGATTCTACACTGATTAATGAGTCCAAATCAATCTTCTTACATCTTGATTCATTCTGGTTTTATTAATATCAAGAATAAATTGCCAAATCTCCAAACAGGACAAACTGGAATCACTTCGGTTAAAAGTGGGATAACTTCTTCATCATAAGTCCAATGATATTGATTCAACTTCAGGATGATTCTACACTGATTTATGAGTACAAATGAAGATTCTTACATCTTTATTCATTCTGGTTTGATTAGAATCAAGAAGAAGTTGCCAAATCTCCAAACAGGGTAAATTGGAATCACTTCGGTTAAAAGTGGAATAACATCTTCATCATGACTCCTATGATCTTGATTCAACTTCAGGATGATTATCCACTGATTTATGAGTCCAAATAAAGCTTCTTATATCTTGATTCATTCTGGTTTGATTAGAATCAAGAAGAAATTGCCAAATCTCCAAACAGGGTAAACTGGAGTCACTTCGGTTAAAAGTGGGATAACTTCTTCATCATAACTCCTATGATCTCGATTCAACTTCAGGGTGATTATAAACTGATTTATGAGTCCAAATCAAGATTCTTACATCGTGGTTCATTCTTGTTTTATTAGTATCAAGAAGAAATTGCCAAATCTCCAAATAGGGCAAACTGGAATCACTTCGGTTAAAAGTGGGCTAACTTCTTCATCATAACTCCTATGATATTGATTCAACTTCAGGATGATTCTGCACTGATTTATGAGTCCAAATCAAGGTTCTTACATCTTGATTCATTCTGGTTTGATTAGAATCAAGAAGAAATTGCTAAATCTCCAAACAGGGTAAACTGGAGTCACTTCGGTTAAAAGTGGAATAACTTCTTTATCATAAGTCCAATGATATTGATTCAACTTCAGGATGATTCTAAACTGATTTATGAGTCCAAATCAAGATTCTTACATCTTGATTCATTCTGGTTTGATTAGAATCAAGAATAAATTGCCAAATCTCCAAATAGGGTTAACTGGGATCACTTCGGTTAAAAGTGGGATAACTTCTTCATCATAAGTCCAATGATATTGATTCAACTTCAGGATGATTCTAACTGATTTATGAGTCCAAATAAAGATTCTTACATCTTGATTCATTCTGGTTTGATTAGAATCAAGAATAAATTGTCAAATCTCCAAACAGGACAAACTGGAATCACTTCGGTTAAAAGTGGGATAACTTCTTTATCATAACTCCTATGATCTTGATTCAACTTCAGGGTGATTCTACACTGATTTATGAGTCCAAATAAATATTCTTACATCATGATTCATTCTAGTTTTATTAGTATCAAGAAGAAATTGCCAAATCTCCGTATAGGGCAAACATGAATCACTTCAGTTAAAAGTGGGATAACTTCTTCATCATAACTCCAATGATATTGATTCAACTCCAGGGTTATTCTACACTGATTAATGAGTCCAAATCAAGATGCTTACATCGTGATTAATTCTAGTTTTATTAGTATCAAGAAGAAATTGCCAAATCTCCAAACAGAGTTAACTAGGATCACTTCGGTTAAAAGTGGGATAACTTCTTCATCATAAGTCCAATGATATTGATTCAACTTCAGGATGATTCTACACTGATTTATGAGTCCAAATCAAGATTCTTACATCTTTATTCATTCTGGTTTGATTAGAATCAAGAAGAAGTTGCCAAATCTCCAAACAGGGTAAATTGGAATCACTTCGGCTAAAAGTGGAATAACATCTTCATCATGACTCCTATGATCTTGATTCAACTTCAGGATGATTATCCACTGATTTATGAGTCCAAATAAAGCTTCTTATATCTTGATTCATTCTGGTTTGATTAAAATCAAGAAGAAATTGCCAAATCTCTAAACAGGGTATACTGGAATCACTTCGGTTAAAAGTGGGATAACTTCTTCATCATAACTCCTATGATCTTGATTCAACTTCAGGGTGATTCTACACTGCTTAATGAGTCCAAATCAATCTTCTGACATCTTGATTCATTCTGGTTTTATTAATATCAAGAATAAATTACCAAATCTCCAAACAGGACAAACTGGAATCACTTCGGTTAAAAGTGGGATAACTTCTTCATCATAAGTTCAATGATTTTGATTCAACTTCAGGATGATTCTACCCTGATTTATGAGTACAAATGAAGATTCTTACATCTTTATTCATTCTGGTTTGATTAGAATGAAGAAGAAATTGCCAAATCTCCAAACAGGGTAAACTGGAGTCACTTCAGTTAAAAGTGGGATAACTTCTTCATCATAACTCCTATGATCTTGATTCAAATTCAGGGTGATTCTACACTGATTAATGAATCCAAATCAAGCTTCTTACATCGTGATTCATTATGGTTTTATTAGTATCAAGAATAAATTGCCAAATCTCCAAACAGGGCAAACTGGAATCACTTCGGTTAAAAGTGGGATAACTTCTTTATCATATGTCCAATGATATTGATTCAACTTCAGGATGATTCTACGCTGATTTATGAGTCCAAAGCAAGATTCTTACATCTAGATTCATTCTGGTTTGATTATAATCAAGAAGAAATTGCCAAATCTCCAAACAGGGTAAACTAGAATCACTTCGGTTAAAAGTGGGATAACTTCTTTATCATAACTCCTATGATATTGATTCAACTTCAGGGTGATTCTACACTGATTAATGAGTCCAAATCAATATTTTTACATGGTTATTCATTCTGGTTTTATTAGTATCAGGTAGTGATGTGATCATGGAAAGCACCAAAGAATGGAAGCATGAACCTGAACCTGAAGAGCTTGAGGATGCAACATTTAAGAGTGCATTTGATGTGATCATGGACCGGATCACTAAGGAGAACAAGGAGAGTCGAGATGAGCCACATGAAGCCACATTGCATCAACAACCTGGTGATGATGCTCTAGCCATTCCTGAAGGTCCCATGACTCGTTCCAGAGTCAAGAAGCTTAAAGAGAATGTTGTTGGATTACTCACTTCACATCCACAACAACAAAGTCTTGGACAAGGTCTGATCCGAGATGTCTTGATTACCATTCAAGCCATCTCTACATCAAGCTGAGTTAGTGTCTAGGCAAGACATGGGGTGTGTGCTCTTTTCCTTGCTTTTGGTTTTGTGCCACGAGGTTTTCCGGAGGAAGGTTTTTAACGAGGCCACAACTTGTCTTCACATCACCTAAATCCTATCTCGGTCCAAGACTATAGAAGTTTACATTTTATTTCATTTCATTTAAAAGCTTATGTTAAACTCTAGTTTCCTTTTTTGGTCATTGTTGAAACCCTAGAGGATATGTCTCAGGTTTCTTATTTAAAGAGGTCTCTACACCCTTTTGTACTCATCCAGCTTTTTAATAAACAAGTATCATTCATCTTGACGGCTCTCTCTCTAGAAAGTGTGTCGAGTTCTGGTGTGTAGTATCCAGAGACCTAAGGGTGTCTAGTTTGGTGTGTCATATCCAAGTTATTCATCTAGGAGTATCAAGAGATCATCCATCCCTCTTGTGTCACCATTCAATCCACACGCCTTGAAGGACTTGAGTCTCTGATTCGTTCTTGCAAGGATCTATCCATTCCCATCAACCAAAGAGCATCCTAGGGACGCATCAAGTGGTATCAGAGCAACTTTGGTTGGGAAGTACTCGGTTTCCTCTCTTGTTTTCTTTTGTTGTTTCATCCGTGTATAATCTTTACCATCTTGAATAAGCAGTAGAACTCATCTAACTAGGGCTGCTCGTGATTGCATAAGAGATTAGACAAGGAATTTAAAACTTTCCTTATTTGGTTTCATGCGGAAACCCTAGAGAGAGAAGAACCCTAGCCGCATATCTTCACTTGTCGATCACTTTGTGCATTAGTTTAGCTTGTTTATCACCTTGAACACGAGCATATTGAGGCTGTTAGGGTGCTAGAAAACCTTAGAAAAGATTAGGAAAAAGTTTAGAAGTTTTTCCTTTTTGCTTGAACTCTTTTCCTTTTTCTAGCCGATTGTTCCTTTTTGTTTTTGTCTTGCAATACAAGCTTGTTTTCTTTTCCTTTTTGCTTGTTTTCTTTTCCTTTTTGCTTATCTTGTTACCTAGAAATCTTTTACTGGTTATTGTGTTTACCTTTGTGCAGGAAGCATGGTGTCCGAGTATGGAGAAGATGATCTAAGTGAGATCAATACATCAGAAATAGATTGGGGAGAAGAACCGGATGACTTAAGTGATGAAGGAGAAGACCAAGTGTACCAGTCTTCTTATGAGACTGATTCTGAAATCAGTCATGGACGCCAAAATGAGGAGATTAGAGATGACCCAGAGCTTCTTGATCAGAATTTCACCAGGTCCAATAGTCAATGGTGTGAAGAGGACACACCAATCCCACATTCATGGTCAAGACCAAGCTGTCCCTGGTCAGATTATAGTGAGGAAGAGGAGGACGAGTTGTGTGAGGCCTACAACTTCAAAAGGATGCCTGAGAAGGTAGTAGGCTATGGACATGTCCCAAATAGAGTACCACCTCAACCTAAGCCCACCAGAATCAAGAGAGCTCAACATACACCAGCCGGCCAAAGGAAAGAAGTAAGCAAAACTTCTGCTTACACATCCAACACTCTAGTGTTTTCAGGATCAAGCAAGAACCCTGAGGTGTATTTGAGATGGGAAATGAACATGGAGAAGTGGCTGCGGTCCAACGACATTCCCAAAGAAAAGAAGCTATCACAAGCTGTCCAAGCCTTCACGGGGAATGCTTACAAGTGGTGGTTAAAGGAGAGCAGCCCAAACATCTAAAACCATCCTGTGGTAGACTGGAAAGACCTTAAGTTTAGGATGTATAAGGAGTTTGCAGAGAAGTATCAAGACCAAGTGGATACCACATCAAAGTTCCATTGTCAAGCAACACCAAGGAAAGTGATGTCTACACCAAAACCGCATATTGTCCTTACACCAAAGAAGGCTCACGACCATGAACCCAAGAAGATGTCCTCTAGTGTACCTATACACCAAGAAGGGCTTAAGAAGTCGGGTCAATCCAAACAGGTTCAGCCAGAGCCAATCACCACACCCCTACATGAGCTGGAAAGGTTACAAGAGATGTGTAAGATGCTCAAGGAGACTTTAAACCCCAAGGTGGAGCACACATCAAGCCAAGGTAAGTCTTCTGACCTTATTAAACCCAAGAACCCAACTTGTTATAGATGTCATAAGCGTGAACACTTTGCTGCTGATTGTCCATCTAAGAAAACTTTGAATGAAACATCACTAGGAGAGAAAACTGAAATATCGAAAATCAGTGATAGTTTAATTCAATCTAATTTGTTGGTTCCCAATGCTTGTATAATGCACTTGTCTATGCCAAAAGGTGTCAATGCAGGTCATAAGGATTTTGAAGTTGATCAAAAAGACTTGCATCTTGACCATATCAAGATATGGAAGCCACCAGATATGCAGCAACTTCAGTACCAATGCAAAGATTATCAAAATGTAATTGGAGATGAAGAATTCACTAGAGTCAATGGTGAAGTGATTACTGGAGCAGGAGAAGAACTCATGTTTTCTTCTCAAATCAAAGAGAAACCACCAGATAAACTTAGTCTACAACAATCTCCAAAGAAACCAACCCGGGGTAACTATCTAAACTCAAAGAAAAACATGAAGCCTGATTTGCTTGCTGTGGGTAAAGGTCAAACTGTTTTGAGATCTACCATTTTTGAAAAGAGAAGCTATAATAATGATCAGAGTATCAAGAATGGGTTGTTGGCTAAGTTGATGATGCAACAATCAAACCTTGGAAACTGTCTAGCCGCCAGCTTTGACATAGGAACAGTCCGAGGGTCATATCTCAACAACCACAAGGCATTAACCATCAAACTCGACTGCCATGGAAACTTAACTCATCAGGGTCTCACATCGATTTGGAATCAAGTCCAAACCTTCTCAGATGAAAGAGTTATGGGTTCTACAAATCGAGTGATCCTGTATTGGCTATCTTTGAATTTTTCTGAGTTTAAAACATCTCAATCCTATATATGGCGACCAGGTGAGCATGCTAAGGTAAGTGATCATGTTTTCAAGAGTTCTTTTATCAATTACACAGATATGATGGACTTGTTTTTGTCAAAAGAGCCATGTGCAGATTATGATGAAGCTTGGAAGCATACAAGAAGAAAGAACAAGCATGTCGAAGACAAGCGGTTCAAGCCACCTGATTTGGATCAGGATAAGCACCAGGACGTCACTGGATTCATCCTCATCAAAGAAGCACCACCAGATGCAGCACACAAGCCAAAACCGAGCAAAAACCAATTTGGGATAAGATTATTACTCTTTGATAAACTTTCAGATAAAACAGATTTGAGGACAAATCTTTTTGAAGAGGGAGGGGATGATGTGATCATGGAGAGCACCAAAGAATGGAAGCATGAACCTGAACCTGAAGAGCTTGAGGATGCAACATTTAAGAGTGCATTTGATGTGATCATGGACCGGATCACTAAGGAGAACAAGGAGAGTCGAGATGAGCCACATGAAGCCACATTGCATCAACAACCTGGTGATGATGCTCTAGCCATTCCTGAAGGTCCCATGACTCGTTCCAGAGTCAAGAAGCTTAAATAGAATGTTGTTGGATTACTCACTTCACATCCACAACAACAAAGTCTTGGACAAGGTCTGATCCGAGATGTCTTGATCACCATTCAAGCCATCTCTACATCAAGCTGAGTTAGTGTCTAGGCAAGACATGGGGTGTGTGCTCTTTTCCTTGCTTTTGGTTTTGTGCCACGAGGTTTTCCGGAGGAAGGTTTTTAACGAGGCCACAACTTGTCTTCACATCACCTAAGTCCTATCTCGGTCCAAGACTATAGAAGTTTACATTTTATTTAATTTCATTTAAAAGCTTATGTTAAACTCTAGTTTCCTTTTTTGGTCATTGTCGAAACCCTAGAGGATATGTCTCAGGTTTCTTATTTAAAGAGGTCTCTACACCCTTTTGTACTCATCCAGCTTTTTAATAAACAAGTATCATTCATCTTGACGGCTCTCTCTCTAGAAAGTGTGTCGAGTTCTGGTGTGTAGTATCCAGAGACCTAAGGGTGTCTAGTTTGGTGTGTCATATCCAAGTTATTCATCTAGGAGTATCAAGAGATCATCCATCCCTCTTGTGTCACCATTCAATCCACACGCCTTGAAGGACTTGAGTCTCTGATTCGTTCTTGCAAGGATCTATCCATTCCCATCAACCAAAGAGCATCCTAGGGACGCATCAGGAAGAAATTGCCAACTCTCCAAACATGGCAAACTTGAATCACTTCGTTTAAAAGAGGGATAACTTCTTCATCATAACTCCAATGATATTGATTCAACTTCAGGATGATTCTACACTGATTTATGAGTCCAAATCATGTTTCTTACGTCATGATTCATTCTGGTTTGATTAGAATCAGGATGAAATTGCCAAATCTCCAAACAGGGTATACTAGAATCACTTCGGTTAAAAGTGGAATAACATCTTCATCATAACTCCTATGATCTTGATTCAACTTCAGGATGATTATCCACTGATTTATGAGTCCTAATAAAGCTTCTTACATCTTGATTCATTCTGGTTTGATTAGAATCAAGAAGAAATTGCCAAATCTCCAAACAGGGTAAACTGGAGTCACTTCGGTTAAAAGTGGGATAACTTCTTCATCATAACTCCTATGATCTTGATTCAACTTCAGGGTGATTATAAACTGATTTATGAGTCCAAATCAAGCTTCTTACATCGTGGTTCATTCTTTTTTTATTAGTATCAAGAAGAAATTGCCAATTTCCAAATAGGGCAAACTGGAATCACTTCGGTTAAAAGTGGGATAACTTCTTCATCATAACTCCTATGATATTGATTCAACTTCAGGATGATTCTGCACTGATTAATGAGTCCAATTCAAGGTTCTTACATCTTGATTCATTCTGGTTTGATTAGAATCAAGAAGAAATTACTAAATCTCCAAACAGGGTAAACTGGAGTCACTTCGGTTAAAAGTGGGATAACTTCTTCATCATAAATCCAATGATATTGATTCAACTTCAGGATGATTCTACACTGATTTATGAGTTCAAATCAAGATTCTTAGATCTTGATTCATTCTGGTTTTATTAGTATCAAGAAGAAATTGCCAACTCTCCAAACAGGGCAAACTTGAATCACTTCGGTTAAAAGAAGGATAACTTCTTCCTCATAACTCCAATGATATTGATTCAACTTCAGGTTTGTTCTACACTGATTTATGAGTCCAAATCATGTTTCTTAAGTCTTGATTCATTTTGGTTTGATTAGAATCAAGAAGAAATTGCCAAATCTCCAAACAGGGTATACAGGAATCACTTCGGTTAAAAGTGGGATAACTTCTTCATCATAACTCCTATGATCTTGATTCAACTTCAGGGTGATTCTACACTGATTAATGAGTCCAAATAAATCTTCTTACATCTTGATTCATTCTGGTTTGATTAGAATCAAGAAGAAATTGCCAAATCTCCAAACAGGGTAAACTTGAGTCACTTCGGTTAAAAGTGGGATAACTTCTTCATCATAACTCCTATGATCTTGATTCAACTTCAGGGTGATTATAAACTGATTTATGAGTCCAAATCAAGCTTCTTACATCGTGGTTCATTCTTGTTTTATTAGTATCAAGAAGAAATTGCCAAATTTCCAAATAGGGCAAACTGGAATCACTTCGGTTAAAAGTGGGATAACTTCTTCATCATAACTCCTATGATATTGATTCAACTTCAGGATGATTCTGCACTGATTTATGAGTCCAAATCAAGGTTCTTACATCTTGATTCATTCTGGTTTGATTAGAATCAAGAGGAAATTGCTAAATCTCCAAACAGGGTAAACTGAAGTCACTTCGGTTAAAAGTGGGATAACTTCTTTATCATAAGTCCAATGATATTGATTCAACTTCAGGATGATTCTACACTGATATATGAGTCCAAATCAAGATTATTACATGTTGATTCATTCTGGTTTTATTAGTATCAAGAATAAATTGCCAAATCTCCAAACAGGGACAAATTAGAATCACTTCAGTTAAAAGTGGGATAACTTCTTCATCATAAGTCCAATGATTTTGGTTCAACTTCAGGATGATTCTACACTGATTTATGAGTCCAAATCAAGATTCTAACATCTTGATTCATTCTGGTTTGATTAGAATCAAGAAGAAATTGTTAAATCTCCAAACAAGGTAAACTGGAGTCACTTTGGTTAAAAGTGGGATAACTTCTTCATCATAACTCCAATGATATTGATTCAACTTCAGGATGATTCTACACTGATTTATGAGTACAAATGAAGATTCTTACATCTTTATTCATTCTTGTTTGATTAGAATCAAGAATAAATTGCCAAATCTCCAAACAGGACAAACTGGAATCACTTCAGGATGATTCTACACTGATTTATGAGTCCAAATCAAGATTTTTACATGTTGATTCATTCTGGTTTTATTAGTATCAAGAATAAATTGTCAAATCTCCAAACAGGCAAATTAGAATCACTTCAGTTAAAAGTGGGATAACTTCTTCATCATAAGTCCAATGATATTGGTTCAACTTCAGGATGATTCTACACTGATTTATGAGTCCAAATCAAGATTCTAACATCTTGATTCATTCTGGTTTGATTAGAATCAAGAAGAAATTGTTAAATCTCCAAACAAGGTAAACTGGAGTCACTTCGGTTAAAAGTGGGATAACTTCTTCATCATAACTCCAATGATATTGATTCAACTTCAGGATGATTCTACACTGATTTATGAGTCCAAATCAAGATTCTTACATCTTGATTCATTCTGGTTTGATTAGAATCAAGAATAAATTGCCAAATCTCCAAATAGGGTTAATTGGGATCACTTCGGTTAAAAGTGGGATAACTTCTTCATCATAAGTCCAATGATATTGATTCAACTTCAGGATGATTCTACACTGATTTATGAGTCCAAATAAAGATTCTTACATCTTGATTCATTCTGGTTTGATTAGAATCAAGAATAAATTGCCAAATCTCCAAACAGGACAAACTGGAATCACTTCGGTTAAAAGTGGGATAACTTCTTTATCATAACTCCTATGATTTTGATTCAACTTCAGGGTGATTCTACACTGATTTATGAGTCCAAATCAAGATTCTTACATCGTGATTCATTCTAGTTTTATTAGTATCAAGAAGAAATTGCCAAATCTCCCTATAGGGCAAACATGAATCACTTCGGTTAAAAGTGGGATAACATCTTCATCATAACTCCAATGATATTGATTCAACTTCAGGATGATTCTATACTGATTTATGAGTCCAAATAAAGGTTCTTACATGTTGATTCATTCTGGTTTGATTAGAATCAAGAAGAAATTGCCAAATCTCCAAACAGGATAAATTGGAGTCACTTCGGTTAAAAGTGGGATAACTTCTTCATCATAACTCCTATGATCTTGATTCAAATTCAGGGTGATTCTACAC
Organism: Moricandia moricandioides; assembly: GCA_905132885.1. Taxonomy (NCBI): domain Eukaryota; kingdom Viridiplantae; phylum Streptophyta; class Magnoliopsida; order Brassicales; family Brassicaceae; genus Moricandia; species Moricandia moricandioides. Next base: position 20,879 of record CAJHQQ010003315.1, read on the forward strand.
TGATTAATGAGTCAAAATCAAGCTTCTTACATCGTGATTCATTCTGGTTTTATTAGTATCAAGAATAAATTGCCAAATCTCCAAACAGGGCAAACTAGAATCACTTCAGTTAAAAGTGGGATAACTTCTTCATCATAAGTCCAATGATATTGGTTCAACTTCAGGATGATTCTACACTGATTTATGAGTCCAAATCAAGATTCTTACATCTTGATTTATTCTGGTTTTATTAGAATCATGAAGAAATTGCTAAATCTCCAAACAGGGTAAACTGGAGTCAATTCGGTTAAAAGTGGGATAACTTCTTCATCATAACTCCAATGATATTGATTCAACTTCAGGATGATTCTACACTGATTTATGAGTCCAAATCAAGATTCTTACATCTTGATTCATTCTGTTTTATTAGTATCAAGAAGAAATTGCCAAATCTCCCTATAGGGCAAATTGGAATCACTTCAGTTAAAAGTTGGATAACTTCTTCATCATAACTCCAATGATATTGATTCAACTTCAGGATGATTCTATACTGATTTATGAGTCCAAATCAAGGCTCTTACATGTTGATTCATTCTGGTTTGATTAGAATCAAGAAGAAATTGCCAAATCTCCAAACAGGGTAAACTGGAGTCACTTCGGTTAAAAGTGGGATAACTTCTTCATCATAACTCCTATGATCTTGATTCAAATTCAAGGTGATTCTACACTGATTAATGAGTCAAAATCAAGCTTCTTACATCGTGATTCATTCTGGTTTTATTAGTATCAAGAATAAATTGCCAAATCTCCAAACAGGGCAAACTAGAATCACTTCAGTTAAAAGTGGGATAACTTCTTCATCATAAGTCCAATGATATTGTTCAACTTCAGGATGATTCTACACTGATTTATGAGTCCAAATCAAGATTCTTACATCTTGATTCATTCTGGTTTGATTAGAATCAAGAAGAAATTGCTAAATCTCCAAACAGGGTAAACTGGAGTCACTTCGGTTAAAAGTGGGATAACTTCTTCATCATAACTCCAATGATATTGATTCAACTTCAGGATGATTCTACACTGATTTATGAGTCCAAATCAAGATTCTTACATCTTGATTCATTCTGGTTTGATTAGAATCAAGAATAAATTGCCAAATCTCCAAATAGGGTTAATTGGGATCACTTCGGTTAAAAGTGGGATAACTTCTTCATCATAAGTCCAATGATATTGATTCAACTTCAGGATGATTCTACACTGATTTATGAGTCCAAATAAAGATTCTTACATCTTGATTCATTCTGGTTTGATTAGAATCAAGAATAAATTGCCAAATCTCTAAACAGGACAAACTGGAATCACTTCGGTTAAAAGTGGGATAACTTCTTTATAATAACTCCTATGATTTTGATTCAACTTCAGGGTGATTCTACACTGATTTATGAGTCCAAATCAAGATTCTTACATCGTGATTCATTCTAGTTTTATTAGTATCAAGAAGAAATTGCCAAATCTCCCTATAGGGCAAACATGAATCACTTCGGTTAAAAGTGGGATAACATCTTCATCATAACTCCAATGATATTGATTCAACTTCAGGATGATTCTATACTGATTTATGAGTCCAAATAAAGGTTCTTACATGTTGATTCATTCTGGTTTGATTAGAATCAAGAAGAAATTGCCAAATCTCCAAACAGGGTAAATTGGAGTCACTTCGGTTAAAAGTGGGATAACTTCTTCATCATAACTCCTATGATCTTGATTCAAATTCAGGGTGATTCTACACTGATTAATGAGTCAAAATCAAGCTTCTTACATCGTGATTCATTCTGGTTTTATTAGTATCAAGAATAAATTGCCAAATCTCCAAACAGGGCAAACTAGAATCACTTCAGTTAAAAGTGGGATAACTTCTTCATCATAAGTCCAATGATATTGGTTCAACTTCAGGATGATTCTACACTGATTTATGAGTCCAAATCAAGATTCTTACATCTTGATTCATTCTGGTTTTATTAGAATCAAGAAGAAATTGCTAAATCTCCAAACAGGGTAAACTGGAGTCAATTCGGTTAAAAGTGGGATAACTTCTTCATCATAACTCCAATGATATTGATTCAACTTCAGGATGATTCTACACTGATTTATGAGTCCAAATCAAGATTCTTACATCTTGATTCATTCTGTTTTATTAGTATCAAGAAGAAATTGCCAAATCTCCCTATAGGGCAAATTGGAATCACTTCAGTTAAAAGTTGGATAACTTCTTCATCATAACTCCAATGATATTGATTCAACTTCAGGATGATTCTATACTGATTTATGAGTCCAAATCAAGGCTTCTTACATGTTGATTCATTCTGGTTTGATTAGAATCAAGAAGAAATTGCCAAATCTCCAAACAGGGTAAACTGGAGTCACTTCGGTTAAAAGTGGGATAACTTCTTCATCATAACTCCTATGATCTTGATTCAAATTCAAGGTGATTATACACTGATTAATGAGTCAAAATCAAGCTTCTTACATCGTGATTCATTCTGGTTTTATTAGTATCAAGAATAAATTGTCAAATCTCCAAACAGGGCAAACTAGAATCACTTCAGTTAAAAGTGGGATAACTTCTTCATCATAAGTCCAATGATATTTGTTCAACTTCAGGATGATTCTACACTGATTTATGAGTCCAAATCAAGATTCTTACATCTTGATTCATTCTGGTTTGATTAGAATCAAGAAGAAATTGTTAAATCTCCAAACAAGTAAACTGGAGTCACTTCGGTTAAAAGTGGGATAACTTCTTCATCATAACTCCAATGATATTGATTCAACTTCAGGATGATTCTACACTGATTTATGAGTCCAAATCAAGATTCTTACATCTTGATTCATTCTGGTTTGATTAGAATCAAGAATAAATTGCCAAATCTCCAAACAGGGTTAATTGGGATCACTTCGGTTAAAAGTGGGATAACTTCTTCATCATAAGTCCAATGATATTGATTCAACTTCAGGATGATTCTACACTGATTTATGAGTCCAAATAAAGATTCTTACATCTTGATTCATTCTGGTTTGATTAGAATCAAGAATAAATTGCCAAATCTCTAAACAGGACAAACTGGAATCACTTCGGTTAAAAGTGGGATAACTTCTTTATCATAACTCCTATGATTTTGATTCAACTTCAGGGTGATTCTACACTGATTTATGAGTCCAAATCAAGATTCTTACATCGTGATTCATTCTAGTTTTATTAGTATCAAGAAGAAATTGCCAAATCTCCCTATAGGGCAAACATGAATCACTTCGGTTAAAAGTGGGATAACATCTTCATCATAACTCCAATGATATTGATTCAACTTCAGGATGATTCTATACTGATTTATGAGTCCAAATAAAGGTTCTTACATGTTGATTCATTCTGGTTTGATTAGAATCAAGAAGAAATTGCCAAATCTCCAAACAGGATAAATTGGAGTCACTTCGGTTAAAAGTGGGATAACTTCTTCATCATAACTCCTATGATCTTGATTCAAATTCAGGGTGATTCTACACTGATTAATGAGTCAAAATCAAGCTTTCTTACATCGTGATTCATTCTGGTTTTATTAGTATCAATAATAAATTGCCAAATCTCCAAACAGGGCAAACTAGAATCACTTCGGTTAAAAGTGGGATAACTTCTTTATCATAACTCCTATGATATTCATTCAACTTCAGGGTGATTCTACACTGATTAATGAGTCAAATCAATATTTTTACATGTTTATTCATTCTGGTTTTATTAGTATCAGAAGAAATTGTCAACTCTCCAAACATGGCAAACTTGAATCACTTCGTTAAAAGAGGGATAACTTCTTCATCATAACTCCAATGATATTGATTCTACTTCAGGATGATTCTACACTGATTTATGAGTCCAAATCATGTTTCTTACGTCTTGATTCGTTCTGGTTTGATTAGAATCAAGATGAAATTGCCAAATCTCCAAACAGGGTATACTGGAATCACTTCGGTTAAAAGTGGGATAACTTCTTCATCATAACTCCTATGATCTTGATTCAACTCAGGATGATTCTACACTGATTATGAGTCCAAATCAAGATTCTTACATCTTGATTCATTCTGGTTTGATTAGAATCAAGAAGAAATTGCCAAATCTCCAAACAGGGACAAACTGGAATCACTTCGGTTAAAAATGGGATAACTTCTTCATCATAACTCCAATGATATTGATTCAACTTCAGGATGATTCTACACTGATTTATGAGTCCAAATCAAGATTCTTACATCTTGATTCATTCTGGTTTGATTAGAATCAAGAAGAAATTGCCAAATCTCCAAACAGGGGAAACTGGAATCACTTCGGTTAAAAGTGGGAATAACATCTTCATCATAACTCCAATGATCTTGATTCAACTTCAGGATGATTCTATCACTGATTTATGAGTCCAAATAAAGCTTCTTACATCTTGATTCATTCTGGTTTGATTAGAATCAAGAAGAAATTGCCAAATCTCCAAACAGGGTAAACTGGAGTCACTTCGGTTAAAAGTGGGATAACTTCTTCATCATAACTCCTATGATCTTGATTCAACTTCAGGGTGATTATAAACTGATTTATGAGTCCAAATCAAGCTTCTTACATTCGTGGTTTATTTTGTTTTATTAGTATCAAGAAGAAATTGCCAATTTCCAAATAGGGCAAACTGGAATCACTTCGGTTAAAAGTGGGATAAGTTCTTCATCATAACTGCTATGATATTGATTCAACTTCAGGATGATTCTGAAATGATTTATGAGTCCAAATCAAGCTTCTTACATCTTGATTCATTCTGGTTTGATTAGAATCAAGAAGAAATTACTAAATCTCCAAACAGGGTAAACTGGAGTCACTTCGGTTAAAAGTGGGATAACTTCTTCATCATAACTCCAATGATATTGATTCAACTTCAGGATGATTCTACACTGATTTATGAGTACAAATGAAGATTCTTACATCTTTATTCATTCTGGTTTGATTAGAATCAAGAATAAATTGCCAAATCTCAAAACAGGGTTAACTGGGATCACTTCGGTTAAAAGTGGGATAACTTCTTCATCATAAGTCCAATGATATTGATTCAACTTCAGGATGATTATATACTGATTTATGAGTCCAAATCAAGGTTCTTACATCTTGATTCATTCTGGTTTGATTAGAATCAAGAAAAATTGCCAAATCTCCAAACAGGGTAAACTGGAGTCACTTCGGTTAAAAGTGGGATAACTTCTTCATCATAACTCCTATGATCTTGATTCAAATTCAGGGTGATTCTAACTGATTATGAGTCCAAATCAAGCTTCTTACATCGTGATTCATTCTGGTTTTATTAGTATCAAGAATAAATTGCCAAATCTCCAAACAGGGCAAACTGGAATCACTTCGGTTAAAAGTGGGATAACTTCTTCATCATAAGTCCAATGATATTGATTCAACTTCAGGATGATTCTACACTGATTTATGAGTCCAAATCAAGATTCTTACATCTTGATTCATTCTGGTTTGATTAGAATCAAGAAGAAATTGCCAAATCTCCAAACAGGGTAAACTAGAATCACTTCGGTTAAAAGTGGGATAACTTCTTTATCATAACTCCTATGATATTGATTCAACTTCAGGGTGATTCTACACTGATTAATGAGTCCAAATCAATATTTTTACATGGTTATTCATTCTGGTTTTATTAGTATCAAGAAGAAATTGCCAACTCTCCAAACAGGGCAAACTTGAATCACTTCGGTTAAAAGAGGGATAACTTCTTCATCATAACTCCAATGATATTGATTCAACTTCAGGATGATTCTACACTGATTTATGAGTCCAAATCATGTTTCTTACGTCTTGATTCATTCTGGTTTGATTAGAATCAAGAAGAAATTGCCAAATCTCCAAACAGGGTATACTGGAATCACTTCGGTTAAAAGTGGGATAACTTCTTCATCATAACTCCTATGATCTTGATTCAACTTCAGGGTGATTCTACACTGATTAATGAGTCCAAATAAAGCTTCTTACATCTTGATTCATTCTGGTTTGATTAGAATCAAGAAGAAATTGCCAAATCTCCAAACAGGGTAAACTGGAGTCACTTCGGTTAAAAGTGGGATAACTTCTTCATCATAACTCCTATGATCTTGATTAAACTTCAGGGTGATTCTACACTGATTTATGAGTCCAAATCAAGCTTCTTACATCGTGATTCATTCTTGTTTTATTAGTATCAAGAAGAAATTGCCAAATCTCCAAATAGGGCAAACTGGAATCACTTCGGTTAAAAGTGGATAACTTCTTCATCATAACTCCAATGATATTGATTCAACTTCAGGATGATTCTACACTGATTTATGAGTCCAAATCAAGGTTCTTACATCTTGATTCATTCTGGTTTGATTAGAATCAAGAAGAAATTGCTAAATCTCCAAACAGGGTAAACTGGAGTCACTTCGGTTAAAAGTGGGATAACTTCTTCATCATAACTCCAATGATATTGATTCAACTTCAGGGTGATTCTACACTGATTTATGAGTCCAAATCAAGATTCTTACATGTTGATTCATTCTAGTTTTATTAGTATCAAGAATAAATTGCCAAATCTCCAAACAGAGCAAACTAGAATCACTTCAGTTAAAAGTGGGATAACTTCTTCATCATAAGTCCAATGATATTGGTTCAACTTCAGGATGATTCTACACTGATTTATGAGTCCAAATCAAGATTCTTACATCTTGATTCATTCTGGTTTGATTAGAATCAAGAAGAAATTGCTAAATCTCCAAACAGGGTAAACTGGAGTCACTTCGGTTAAAAGTGGGATAACTTCTTCATCATAACTCCAATGATATTGATTCAACTTCAGGATGATTCTACACTGATTTATGAGTCCAAATCAAGATTCTTACATCTTGATTCATTCTGGTTTGATTAGAATCAAGAATAAATTACCAAATCTCCAAACAGGGTTAACTGGGATCACTTCGGTTAAAAGTGGGATAACTTCTTCATCATAAGTCCAATGATATTGATTCAACTTCAGGATGATTCTATACTGATTTATGAGTCCAAATCAAGGTTCTTACATCTTGATTCATTCTGGTTTGATTAGAATCAAGAAGAAATTGCCAAATCTCCAAACAGGGTAAACTGGAGTCACTTCGGTTAAAAGTGGGATAACTTCTTCATCATAACTCCTATGATCTTGATTCAAATTCAGGGTGATTCTACACTGATTAATGAGTCCAAATCAAGCTTCTTACATCGTGATTCATTCTGGTTTTATTAGTATCAAGAATAAATTGCCAAATCTCCAAAAAGGGCAAACTGGAATCACTTCGGTTAAAAGTGGGATAACTTCTTCATCATAAGTCCAATGATATTGATTCAACTTCAGGATGATTCTACACTGATTTATGAGTCCAAATCAAGGTTCTTACATCTTGATTCATTCTGGTTTGATTAGAATCAAGAAGAAATTGCCAAATCTCCAAACAGGGTAAACTGGAATCACTTCGGTTAAAAGTGGGATAACTTCTTCATCATAACTCCTATGATATTGATTCAACTTCAGGGTGATTCTACACTGATTATGAGTCCAAATCAAGCTTCTTACATCGTGATTCATTCTGGTTTTATTAGTATCAAGAAGAAATTGCCAAATCTCCAAACAGGGCAAACTGGAATCACTTCGGTTAAAAGTGGGATAACTTCTTCATCATAACTCCAATGATATTGATTCAACTTCAGGATGATTCTACACTGATTTATGAGTCCAAATCAAGCTTCTTACATCTTGATTCATTCTGGTTTGATTAGAATCAAGAAGAAATTGCCAAATCTCCAAACAGGGTAAACTGGAATCACTTCGGTTAAAAGTGGGATAACTTCTTCATCATAACTCCTATGATATTGATTCAACTTCAGGGTGATTCTACACTGATTTATGAGTCCAAATCAAGCTTCTTACATCTTGATTCATTCTGGTTTTGATTAGAATCAAGAAGAAATTGCCAAATCTCCAAACAGGGTAAACTGGAATCACTTCGGTTAAAAGTGGGATAACTTCTTCATCATAAGTCCAATGATATTGATTCAACTTCAGGGTGATTCTACACTGATTTATGAGTCCAAATAAAGATTCTTACATCTTGATTCATTCTGGTTTGATTAGAATCAAGAAGAAATTGCCAAATCTCCAAACAGGGTAAACTGGAATCACTTCGGTTAAAAGTGGGATAACTTCTTCATCATAACTCCTATGATCTTGATTCAACTTCAGGGTGATTCTAAACTGATTTATGAGTCCAAATCAAGCTTCTTACATCGTGATTCATTCTGGTTTTATTAGTATCAAGAAGAAATTGCCAAATCTCCAAATAGGGCAAACTGGAATCACTTCGGTTAAAAGTGGGATAACTTCTTCATCATAACTCCAATGATATTGATTCAACTTCAGGATGATTCTATACTGATTTATGAGTCCAAATCAAGCTTCTTACATCTTGATTCATTCTGGTTTGATTAGAATCAAGAAGAAATTGCCAAATCTCCAAACAGGGTAAACTGGAATCACTTCGGTTAAAAGTGGGATAACTTCTTCATCATAACTCCTATGATCTTGATTCAACTTCAGGGTGATTCTACACTGATTAATGAGTCCAAATCAAGCTTCTTACATCTTGATTCATTCTGGTTTGATTAGAATCAAGAAGAAATTGCCAAATCTCCAAACAGGGTAAACTGGAATCACTTCGGTTAAAAGTGGGATAACTTCTTCATCATAACTCCAATGATATTGATTCAACTTCAGGGTGATTATATACTGATTTATGAGTCCAAATCAATGTTCTTACATCGTTGATTCATTCTGGTTTTATTAGTATCAAGAAGAAATTGCCAAATCTCCAAACAGGGTAAACTGGAATCACTTCGGTTAAAAGTGGGATAACTTCTTCATCATAACTCCAATGATATTGATTCAACTCCAGGGTGATTCTACACTGATTAATGAGTCCAAATCAAGCTTCTTACATCGTGATTCATTCTGGTTTTATTAGTATCAAGAAGAAATTGCCAAATCTCCAAACAGGGCAAACTGGAATCACTTCGGTTAAAAGTGGGATAACTTCTTCATCATAACTCCAATGATATTGATTCAACTTCAGGATGATTCTACACTGATTTATGAGTCCAAATCAAGATTCTTACATCTTGATTCATTCTGGTTTGATTAGAATCAAGAAGAAATTGCCAAATCTCCAAACAGGTAAACTGGAATCACTTCGGTTAAAAGTGGGATAACTTCTTCATCATAACTCCTATGATCTTGATTCAACTTCAGGGTGATTCTACACTGATTTATGAGTCCAAATCAAGCTTCTTACATCTTGATTCATTCTGGTTTTATTAGAATCAAGAAGAAATTGCCAAATCTCCAAACAGGGTAAACTGGAATCACTTCGGTTAAAAGTGGGATAACTTCTTCATCATAACTCCAATGATATTGATTCAACTTCAGGATGATTCTACACTGATTTATGAGTCCAAATAAAGCTTCTTACATCTTGATTCATTCTGGTTTTGATTAGAATCAAGAAGAAATTGCCAAATCTCCAAACAGGGTAAACTGGAATCACTTCGGTTAAAAGTGGGATAACTTCTTCATCATAACTCCTATGATCTTGATTCAACTTCAGGGTGATTCTACACTGATTTATGAGTCCAAATCAAGTTCTTACATCGTGATTCATTCTGGTTTTATTAGTATCAAGAAGAAATTGCCAAATCTCCAAACAGGGTAAACTGGAATCACTTCGGTTAAAAGTGGGATAACTTCTTCATCATAACTCCAATGATATTGATTCAAATTCAGGATGATTCTAAACTGATTTATGAGTCCAAATCAAGCTTCTTACATCTTGATTCATTCTGGTTTGATTAGTATCAAGAAGAAATTGCCAAATCTCCAAACAGGGTAAACTGGAATCACTTCGGTTAAAAGTGGGATAACTTCTTCATCATAACTCCAATGATATTGATTCAACTTCAGGGTGATTCTACACTGATTTATGAGTCCAAATCAAGATTCTTACATCTTGATTCATTCTGTTTTGATTAGAATCAAGAAGAAATTGCCAAATCTCCAAACAGGGTAAACTGGAATCACTTCGGTTAAAAGTGGGATAACTTCTTCATCATAACTCCTATGATCTTGATTCAACTTCAGGGTGATTCTACACTGATTAATGAGTCCAAATCAAGCTTCTTACATCGTGATTCATTCTGGTTTTATTAGTATCAAGAAGAAATTGCAAATCTCCAAACAGGGTAAACTGGAATCACTTCGGTTAAAAGTGGGATAACTTCTTCATCATAACTCCAATGATATTGATTCAACTTCAGGATGATTCTACACTGATTTATGAGTCCAAATCAAGTTCTTACATCTTGATTCATTCTGGTTTGATTAGAATCAAGAAGAAATTGCCAAATCTCCAAACAGGGTAAACTGGAATCACTTCGGTTAAAAGTGGATAACTTCTTCATCATAACTCCAATGATATTGATTCAACTTCAGGATGATTCTAAACTGATTTATGAGTCCAAATCAAGTTCTTACATGTTGATTCATTCTGGTTTGATTAGAATCAAGAAGAAATTGCCAAATCTCCAAACAGGGTAAACTGGAAGTCACTTCGGTTAAAAGTGGGATAACTTCTTCATCATAACTCCTATGATCTTGATTCAAATTCAGGGTGATTCTACACTGATTAATGAGTCCAAATCAAGCTTCTTACATTGTGATTCATTCTGTTTTTATTAGTATCAAGAAGAAATTGCCAAATCTCCAAACAGGGTAAACTGGAATCACTTCGGTTAAAAGTGGGATAACTTCTTCATCATAAGTCCAATGATATTGATTCAACTTCAGGATGATTCTACACTGATTTATGAGTCCAAATCAAGATTCTTACATCTTGATTCATTCTGGTTTGATTAGAATCAAGAAGAAATTGCCAAATCTCCAAACAGGGTAAACTGGAATCACTTCGGTTAAAAGTGGGATAACTTCTTCATCATAACTCCAATGATATTAATTCAACTCGAGGGTGATTCTAAACTGATTAATGAGTCCAAATCAAGCTTCTTACATCGTGATTCATTCTGGTTTTATTAGTATCAACAAGAAATTGCCAAATTTCCAAATAGGGCAAACTGGAATCACTTCGGTTAAAAGTGAGATAGCTTCTTCATCATAACTCCAATGATATTGATTCAAATTCAGGATGATTCTATAATGCTTTATGAGTCCAAATCAAGCTTCTTACATCTTTATTCATTCTGGTTTGATTGGAACCAAGAAGAAATTGCCAAATCTCCAAACAGGGTAAACTGGAATCACTTCGGTTAAAAGTGGGATAACTTCTTCATCATAAGTCCAATGATATTGATTTAACTTCAGGGTTATTCTACACTGATTTCTGAGACCAAAGAAAGCTTCTAACATCTTGATTCATTCTGGTTTGATTAGAATCAAGAAGAAATCGCCAAATCTCCAAACAGGGTAAACTGGAATCACTTCGGTTAAAAGTGGGATAACTTCTTCATCATAATTCCAATGATATTGATTCAACTTCAGGATGATTCTCCACTGATTTATGAATCCAAATCAAGCTTCTTACATCGTGATTCATTCTGGTTTTATTTGTATCAAGAAGAAATTGCCAAATCTCCAAACAGGGTAAATTGGAATCACTTCGGTTAAAAGTGGGATAACTTCTTCATCATAACTCCAATGATATTGATTCAACTCCAGGGTGATTCTACACTGATTAATGAGTAAAAATCAAACTTCTTACATCGTGATTTATTCTGGTTTTATTAGAACCAAGAAGAAATTGCCAAATCCCCAAATAAGGTAAACTAGAATCACTTTGGTTAAAAGTGGGATAACTTCTTCATCATAACTCCTATGATCTTGATTCAAATTCAGCGTGATTGTAAACTGATTTATGAGTCCAAATCAAGTTTCTTACATCTTGATTCATTCTGGTTTGATTAGAATCAAGAAGAAATTGCCAAATCTCCAAACAAGGTAAACTGGATAACTTCTTCATCATAACTCCTACGATCTTGCTTCAACTTCAGGGTGGTTCTACACTGATTTTTGAGTCCAAATCAAGCTTCTTACATCGTGATTGATTCTGGTTTTATTAGTATCAAGAAGAATATGCCAAATCTCCAAATAGGGCAAACTAGAATCACTTCGGTTAAAAGTGGGATAACTTCTTCATCATAACTCCAATGATATTGATTAAACTTCAGGATGATTATACACTGATTTATGAGTCCAAATAAAGCTTCTTACGTCTTGATTCATTATGGTTTGATTAGAATCAAGAAGAAATTGCCAAATCTCCAAACAGGTATACTGGAATCACTTTGGTTAAAAGTGGGATAACTTCTTCATCATAACTCCTATGATCTTGATTCAACTTCAGGGTGATTCTACACTGATTAATGAGTCCAAATCAATCTTCTTACATCGTGATTCTTTCTGGTTTTATTAGTATCAAGAATAAATTACCAAATCTCCAAAAAGGAGAAACTGGAATCACTTCGGTTAAAATTGGGATAACTTCTTCATCATAAGTCCAATGATATTGATTCAACTTCAGGATGATTCTACACTGATTTATGAGTCAAATCAAGATTCTTACATCTTGATTCATTCTGGTTTGATTAGAATCAAGAAGAAATTTCCAAATCTCCAAACAGCGTAAACTGGAATCACTTCGGTTAAAAGTGGGATAACTTCTTCATCATAAGTCCAATGATATTGATTTAACTTCAGGGTTAATCTACACTGATTTATGATTCCAAAGAAAGTTTCTTACATCTTGATTAATTCTTTTTTTATTTGTATCAAGAAGAAATTGCCAAATCTCCAAACAGGGTAAACTGGAATCACTTCGGTTAAAAGTGGGATAACTTGTTCATCATAACTCCAATGATATTGATTCAACTCCAGGGTGATTCTACACTGATTAATGAGTCCAAATCAAGCTTCTTACATCGTGATTCATTCTGGTTTTATTAGCATCAAGAAGAAATTGCCATATCTCCAAATAGGGCAAACTAGAATCACTTCGGTTAAAAGTGGGATAACTTCTTCATCATAACTCCAATGATATTGATTCAACTTCAGGATGATTCTACACTGATTTATGAGTCCAAATAAAGCTTCTTACGTCTTGATTCATTCTGGTTTGATTAGAATCAAGAAGAAATTGCCAAATCTCCAAACAGGTATACTGGAATCACTTCGGTTAAAAGTGGGATAACTTCTTCATCATAACTCCAGTGATATTCATTCAACTTCAGGGTGATTCTATACTGATTTATGAGTCCAAATCAAGCTTCTTACATCTTGATTCATTCTGGTTTGATTAGAATCAAGAAGAAATTGCCAAATCTCCAAACAGGGTAAACTGGAATCACTTCGGTTAAAAGTGGGATAACTTCTTCATCATAAGTCCAATGATATTGATTTAACTTCAGGGTTATTCTACACTGATTTCTGAGTCCAAATAAATCTTCTTACATCTTGATTCATTCTGGTTTGATTTGAATCAAGAAGAAATCGCCAAATCTCCAAACAGGGTAAACTGGAATCACTTCGGTTAAAAGTGGGATAACTTCTTCATCATAACTCCAATGATATTGATTCAACTCCAGGGTTATTCTACACTGATTAATGAGTCCAAATCAAGATGCTTACATCGTGATTAATTCTAGTTTTATTAGTATCAAGAAGAAATTGCCAAATCTCCAAACAGAGTTAACTAGGATCACTTCGGTTAAAAGTGGGATAACTTCTTCATCATAAGTCCAATGATATTGATTCAACTTCAGGATGATTCTAAACTGATTTATGATTCCAAATCAGTATTTTTACAGGGTTATTCATTCTGGTTTTATTAGTATCAAGAAGAAATTGCCAACTCTCCAAGCAGGGCAAACTTGAATCACTTCGGTTAAAAGAGGGATATTCATCATAACTCCAGTGATATTGATTCAACTTCAGGATGATTCTACACTGATTTATGAGTCCAAATCATGTTTCTTACGTCTTGATTCATTCTGGTTTGATTAGAATCAAGAAGAAATTGCCAAATGTCCAAACAGGGTAAACTGGGATCACTTCGGTTAAAAGTGGGATAACTTCTTCATCATAACTCCTATGATCTTTATTAAACTTCAGGGTGATTCTACACTGATTAATGATTCCAAATCAAGCTTCTTACATCGTGATTCATTCTGGTTTGATTAGAATCAAGAAGAAATTGCCAAATCTCCAAACATGGTAAACTGGAATAATTCGGTTAAAAGTGGAATAACATCTTCATCATAACTCCTATGATATTGATTCAACTTCAGGGTGATTATCCACTGATTTATGAGTCCAAATAAAGCTTCTTACATCGTGATTCATTATGGTTTTATTTGTATCAAGAAGAAATTTCCAAATCTCCAAACAGGGTAAACTGGAATCACTTCGGTTAAAAGTGGGATAACTTCTTCATCATAACTCCAATGATATTGATTCAACTCCAGGGTGATTCTACACTGATTAATGAGTCCAAATCAAGCTTCTTACATCATGATTCATTCTGGTTTTATTAGTATCAAGAATAATTTGCGAAATCTCAAAACATGGTAAACTGGAATCACTTCGGTTAAAAGTGAGATAACTTCTTCATCATAAGTCCTATGATATTGATTCAAATTCAGGGTGATTCTAAACTGATTTATGAGTCCAAAGCAAGATTCTTACATCCTGATTCATTCTGGTTTTATTTGTATTAAGAAGAAATTGCCAAATCTCCAAACAGTGTAAACTGGAATCACTTCCGTTAAAAGTGGAATAGCTTCTTCATCATAACTCCAATGATATTGATTCAACTCCAGGGTAATTCTACACTTATTTATGAGTCCAAATCAAGCTTCTTACATCTTGATTCATTCTTGTTTTTATTAGAATCAAGAAGAAATTACCAAATCTCCAAACAGGGTAAACTGGAATCACTTCGGTGAAAAGTGGGATAACTTCTTCATCATAACTCCTATGATCTTGATTCAACTTCAGGGTGATTATCCACTAATTTATGAGTCCAAATAAAGCTTCTTACATCTTGATTCATTCTGGTTTGATTAGAATCAAGAAGAAATTGCCAAATCTCCAAACAGGGTAAACTAGAGTCACTTCGGTTAAAAGTAGGATAACTTCTTCATCATAATTCCTATGATCTTGATTCAACTTCAGGGTTATTCTAAACTGATTTATGAATCCAAATCAAGCTTCTTACATCGTGATTCATTCTGGTTTTATTTGTATCAACAAGAAATTGCCAAATCTCCAAATAGGGCAAACTGGAATCACTTCGGTTAAAAGTGAGATAACTTCTTCATCATAACTCCAATGATATTGATTCAAATTCAGGATGATTCTATACTGATTTATGAGTCCAAATCAAGCTTCTTACATCTTGATTCATTCTGGTTTGATTAGAATCAAGAAGAAATTGCCAAATCTCCAAACAGGGTAAACTGGAATCACTTCAGTTAAAAGTGGGATAACTTCTTCATCATAAGTCCAATGATATTGATTTAACTTCAGGGTTATTCTACACTGATTTCTGAGTCCAAAGAAAGCTTCTAACATCTTGATTCATTCTGGTTTGATTAGAATCAAGAAGAAATTGCCAAATCTCCAAACAGGGTAAACTGGAATAACTTCGGTTAAAAGTGGGATAACTTCTTCATCATAATTCCAATGATATTGATTCAACTTCAGGATGATTCTCCACTGATTTATGAATCCAAATCAAGCTTCTTACATCGTGATTCATTCTGGTTTTATTTGTATCAAGAAGAAATTGCCAAATCTCCAAACAGGGTAAATTGGAATCACTTCGGTTAAAAGTGGGATAACTTCTTCATCATAACTCCAATGATATTGATTCAACTCCAGGGTGATTCTACACTGATTATGTAACGACCCGGATTTCTCTAATCCGCTTTGGTTTTCTTTTCTTCTCATTATTATTTTTTATTTAAAAATTAAACCAAACCATTTGCAAAACCAAAGCAATTTTATAACCCTAACCTATGTATCTTTCTTTTATTTAAACCGGATGGTTTATTTCTTTCAACCAAAACCAGTCCAATTAATTTAGTCGTGCATTTACCTTAAACCTAGTTATTTACATATTATCTTCTTCTCCTTTGTGAAGATACGGCAGCCACCATCAAAAAGAAAAGTTGAGAGATCGTTCTCCCACCATTCCCTTGTGCTATCTCTCTTTATCTCTAGATACTAGGCCCTTCTATTTAATTCTTGTTCACGAGCACATGCATTTTTCCATCTGAGAAGACGAGACACAGCCACCACCATTGTTCACCACCGTCGTGAATCATCATCACCGGAGGAGGAGCATGTGTCATTGGAGCGTCGTGGTGTGGTGTTTCATCCATGGCGTTGACGTTACCTATTGGAGCCGTGAGATGGGAACTTGACCAAGCACATGAGAGGAGGTGTAGACGGTCCCACCGTACCTCCACCATGACTCACCGCTTGGAGTTGTCGCACTGAACCAGAGATCCATTATGTCATCATCCGTAAGCTGTGGGACCATGTTGATGGAGCCGAGAGCCACAGTCGTGTATCCAACTCATGAGGTCTAAGTGATTGTTTTCCCTTTCTTGTGCATCAAGAAATTATTATCTAAGCCCTATATTAATTATATTTTAACCATGTCTCGTATTCTTTGTCTATGTTCTTTTCTGTGTGTTGTTGGCGGGATCGAGATCCATGGTGAACCCTAAATTTCCTTGGTGATCAAGTCACCTCATTATATTCATGATCTGCGTTCCATTACCGATTATGGCTACGGTGAGGGGCTATTCCGTAAATTCCGTTACTAGTGTAGAATTCTTTCTATCGTAGTTTAGTTTCGAAACATGTTCCGTCTGATTGGATCGAGTCTTGTGTGATAGTTAGGATTCAATGTAAACAGGAATTAGGGGTCTAGAGGATTCAACTTGACATGGATTGAGTGATGTTAAATGATGATATATATATATATATATATATATATATATACGTATACGTAGTTATGAGTAGGGACTATGTGATGAGGGCGGCTGTTCAGAGAGATCTGGATTAGCAACGCTTATGAGGGCGGCTATTCAGAGAGAGCTGGATAGCAACGCTTATGAGGGCGGGGGTTCGGAGACATCCGGGCTATCGACGCATAGTGGAGGGCGGGGGCTCAGAGACGTTTGGGCTGTCGGCGCTTATTTGAGTGGGGCGTGGTGCAGAGACGTTTGCATTCGACGCTTATGGTTACGGGCGGGGGTCCAGAGATGTCTGGGCTATCGACGCTTATTATGATGACGTATATCCGTATGAGGAGAATGCGGGGTGTATGAGCTAGTTATGCACTATCATCGCATTGTTTGTTCTGTGTGATGCCATAGGTGTCTTGTTTGATCATGCTAGTGCTAAACTTCCATAGTGGGAGTTCTATTATTTAGTCAGTGGTTTGCGTGTCTAGCATCCCATACCTCACTGAGTGACTCCCCTGTTGCTCACCCCTCTTTCTTCCCCTTTCAGGTGAGCATGACGAGTAGTCGGATATTTGGATGGTTTGGTGTCTTGGGGATCGTCATATTTATATCGGTTTTCATTCGGTTTTGATACAACTTTTCGATATGAATTATACTGGTTATTAATTGTAAAAAAATGATTTATCCGCTTTTATTTTATTAAATATTGTAATATTTTATTTGATATTTTTATAAATCGGTTTAATTTGATTTTGTACCGGTAGTAGCACGCCGTTCTCAAGAGAGGAGGAGACGGGTGTTACAATTTGGTATCAGAGCGGGTTCCGTCCCGACTCCGACCCGGGATGGCGATTTATGGGACACGGTTTCAAACAATTTTAATGTTTTGGGATTGGGAGTTTTCAAAAAAAAAAAAATTACACCGTTTTGTTTGTTTCTCATACCGTGTTCTTCTTTCCTTGTAAACATTGAAGTTCTTTTCGGGTTCCGTCTGGAATTCGGGGCGAATTCCGGTTAAGTGGGGAAGAATTGTAACGACCCGGATTTCTCTAATCCGCTTTGGTTTTCTTTTCTTCTCATTATTATTTTTTATTTAAAAATTAAACCAAACCATTTGCAAAACCAAAGCAATTTTATAACCCTAACCTATGTATCTTTCTTTTATTTAAACCGGATGGTTTATTTCTTTCAACCAAAACCAGTCCAATTAATTTAGTCGTGCATTTACCTTAAACCTAGTTATTTATATATTATCTTCTTCTCCTTTGTGAAGATACGGCAGCCACCATCAAAAAGAAAAGTTGAGAGATCGTTCTCCCACCATTCCCTTGTGCTATCTCTCTTTATCTCTAGATACTAGCCCTTCTATTTAATTCTTGTTCACGAGCACATGCATTTTTCCATCTGAGAAGACGAGACACAGCCACCACCATTGTTCACCACCGTCGTGAATCATCATCACCGGAGGAGGAGCATGTGTCATTGGAGCGTCGTGGTGTGGTGTTTCATCCATGGCGTTGACGTTACCTATTGGAGCCGTGAGATGGGAACTTGACCAAGCACATGAGAGGAGGTGTAGACGGTCCCACCGTACCTCCACCATGACTCACCGCTTGGAGTTGTCGCACTGAACCAGAGATCCATTATGTCATCATCCGTAAGCTGTGGGACCATGTTGATGGAGCCGAGAGCCACAGTCGTGTATCCAACTCATGAGGTCTAAGTGATTGTTTTCCCTTTCTTGTGCATCAAGAAATTATTATCTAAGCCCTATATAAATTATATTTTAACCATGTCTCGTATTCTTTGTCTATGTTCTTTTCTGTGTGTTGTTGGCGGGATCGAGATCCATGGTGAACCCTAAATTTCCTTGGTGATCAAGTCACCTCATTATATTCATGATCTGCGTTCCATTACCGATTATGGCTACGGTGAGGGGCTATTCCGTAAATTCCGTTACTAGTGTAGAATTCTTTCTATCGTAGTTTAGTTTCGAAACATGTTCCGTCTGATTGGATCGAGTCTTGTGTGATAGTTAGGATTCAATGTAAACAGGAATTAGGGGTCTAGAGGATTCAACTTGACATGGATTGAGTGATGTTAAATGATGATATATATATATATATATATATATATACGTATACGTAGTTATGAGTAGGGACTATGTGATGAGGGCGGCTGTTCAGAGAGATCTGGATTAGCAACGCTTATGAGGGCGGCTATTCAGAGAGAGCTGGATAGCAACGCTTATGAGGGCGGGGGTTCGGAGACATCCGGGCTATCGACGCATAGTGGAGGGCGGGGGCTCAGAGACGTTTGGGCTGTCGGCGCTTATTTGAGTGGGGCGTGGTGCAGAGACGTTTGCATTCGACGCTTATGGTTACGGGCGGGGGTCCAGAGATGTCTGGGCTATCGACGCTTATTATGATGACGTATATCCGTATGAGGAGAATGCGGGGTGTATGAGCTAGTTATGCACTATCATCGCATTGTTTGTTCTGTGTGATGCCATAGGTGTCTTGTTTGATCATGCTAGTGCTAAACTTCCATAGTGGGAGTTCTATTATTTAGTCAGTGGTTTGCGTGTCTAGCATCCCATACCTCACTGAGTGACTCCCCTGTTGCTCACCCCTCTTTCTTCCCTTTCAGGTGAGCATGACGAGTAGTCGGATATTTGGACGGTTTGGTGTCTTGGGGATCGTCGTATTTATATCGGTTTTCATTCGGTTTTGATACAACTTTTCGATATGAATTATACTGGTTATTAATTGTAAAAAAATGATTTATCCGCTTTTATTTTATTAAATATTGTAATATTTTATTTGATATTTTTATAAATCGGTTTAATTTGATTTTGTACCGGTAGTAGCACGCCGTTCTCAAGAGAGGAGGAGACGGGTGTTACAGATTAATGAGTACAAATCAAGCTTCTTACATCGTGATTTATTCTGGTTTTATTAGAACCAAGAAGAAATTGCCAAATCCCCAAATAAGGTAAACTAGAATCACTTTGGTTAAAAGTGGGATAATACTTTTCATCATAACTCCTATGATCTTGATTCAAATTCAGGGTGGATTGTAAACTGATTTATGAGTCCAAATCAAGTTTTCTACATCTTGATTCATTCTGGTTTCATTAGAATCAAGAAGAAATTGCCAAATCTCCAAACAAGGTAAACTGGATAACTTCTTCATCAATAATTCCTATGATCTTGCTTCAACTTCAGGGTGGTTCTACACTGATTTTGAGTCCAAATCAAGCTTCTTACATCGTGATTGATTCTGGTTTTATTAGTATCAAGAAAAATATGTCAAATCTCCATAATAGGGCAAACTAGAATCACTTCGGTTAAAAGTGGGATAACTTCTTCATCATAACTCCAAATGATATTGATTAAACTTCAGGATGATTCTACACTGATTTATGAGTCCAAATAAAGCTTCTTTACGTCTTGATTCATTATGGTTTGATTAGAATCAAGAAGAAATTGCCAAATCTCCAAACAAGTATACTGGAATCACTTCGGTTAAAAGTGGGATAACTTCTTCATCATAACTCCTATAATCTTGATTTAACTTCAGGGTGATTCTACACTGATTAATGAGTCCAAATCAATCTTCTTACATTGTGATTCTTTCTGGTTTATTAGTATCAAGAATAAATTACCAAATCTCCAAAAGGAGAAACTGGAATCACTTCAGTTAAAATTGGAATAACTTCTTCATCATAAGTCCAATGATATTGATTCAGCTTCAGGATGATTCTACACTGATTTATGAGTCAAATAAAGATTCTTACATCTTGATTCATTATGGTTGATTAGAATCAAGAAGAATTTCCAAATCTCCAAACAGCGTAAAACTGGAATCACTTCGGTTAAAAGTGGAATAACTTCTTCATCATAAGTCCAATGATATTGATTTAACTTCAGGGTAATCTACACTGATTTATGATTCCAAAAAAGTTTCTTACATCTTGATTAATTCTTTTTTTATTTTGTATCAAGAAGAAATTGCCAAATCTCCAAACAGGATAAACTGGAATCACTTCGGTTTAAAAGTGGGATAACTTGTTCATCATAACTCCAATGATATTGATTCAACTCCAGAGTGATTCTGCACTGATTTAATGAGTCCAAATCAAGCGTTCTTACATCGTGATTCAATCTGGTTCTATTAGCATCAAGAAGAAATTGCCATATCTCCAAATAGGGCAACTAGAATCACTTCGGTTAAAAGTGAGATAACTTTCTTCATCATAACTCCAATGATATTGATTCAACTTCAGGATGATTCTACACTGATTTATGAGTCCAATAAAGCTTCTTACGTCTTGATTCATTCTGGTTTTGATTAGTATCAAGAAGAAATTGCCAAATCTCCAAACAAGGTAAACTGGAATCACTTCGGTTAAAAGTGGGATAACTTCTTCATCAATAACCTCAGTGATTATTCATTCAACTTCAGGGTGATTCTCATCTGATGTTATTGTGTCCACATCAAGATTCTTACATCTTATTCATTCTGGTATTGATTAGATCAAGAAGACAAATTGCCAAACTCAAAAAGGTAAACTAGGAATCACTTCGGTTTAAAAGTGGGATAACTGCTTCATCATAACTCCTATTGATATTGATTCAACTTCAGGGTGTATTCCACTGATTTATGAGTCCAAATCAAGCTTCTCTACATCGTTATTCATTCTGGTTTTATTAGTATCAAGAAGAAATTGCCAAAATCTCCAAACAAGGGTAAACTGGAATCACTTCGGTTAAAAGTGGGATAACTTCTTCATCATAACTCTATGATAATTGACTTCAACTTCAGGGTGATTATACACTGATTTATGAGTCCAAATCAAGCTTCTTACATCGTGATTCATTCTGGTTTTATTAGTATCAAGAAGAAATTGCCAAATCTCCAAACAGGGTAAACTGGAATCACTTCGGTTAAAAGTGGGATAACTTCTTCATCATAACTCCTATGATCTTGATTCAACTTCAGGGTGATTCATCCACTGATTTATGAGTCCAAATCAAGCTTTCTTACATCGTGATTCATTCTGGTTTTATTAGTATCAAGAAGAAATTGCCAAATCTCCAAACAGGGTAAACTGGAATCACTTCGGTTAAAAGTGGGATAACTTCTTCATCATAACTCCTATGATATTGATTCAACTTCAGGGTGATTATCCACTGATTTATGAGTCCAAATCAAGCTTCTTACATCGTGATTCATTCTGGTTTTATTAGTATCAAGAAGAAATTGCCAAATCTCCAAACAAGGGCAAACTGGAATCACTTCGGTTAAAAGTGGGATAACTTCTTCATCATAACTCCTATGATATTGATTCAACTTCAGGGGTGATTCTACACTGATTTATGAGTCCAACATCAAGCTTTACATGACATGTGATTCATTCTGGTTTTATTAGTATCAAAAATAAAATTGTCAAATTCCAAGAAAAGGGTTAAACTGAAATCAACTTCGTTAAAAGTTGGACAACTCTTCATCCATAACTCCTATTATATGATCAACTTCAGGTATGATCCTATGATTATGAGTCCAAATCAAGCTTCTTACATTGTATTCATTTGTTTTATTATACCCAAGAAGAAATTGCCAAATCTCCAAAAAGTAAACTGGAATCACTCGGTAAAAGGGATAACTTCTTCATCATAACTCCTAGTATATTGGATTCAACTACAGGAGTATATCCACTGATTTATGAGTCCACATCCAAAGCTTCTTACCATCGTGATCATTCATGGTTTTATTTGTATCAAAAGGAAAATTGTTCAAATCTCCAAAAAGGTAAACTGAATCACTTCGGTTAAGAAGTGGGATAATTCATTCATCATAACTCCTATGATCATTGATTCAACTTCAGGGTAGATTACAACTGATTAATGAGTCCAAATCAAGCTTCTTACATCGTGATTCATTCTGGTTTATTAGTATCAAGAATAAATTGCCAAAATCCTCCAAAACAGGGCAAACTGGAATCACTCGGTTAAAAGTGGGATAACTTCTTCCATCATAACGTCCTATTGATCTTGATTTAACTTCAGGGTGATTCTCCATGCTGATTTAATTGAGTCCAAATCAAGCTACTTACATCGTGGATTCATTCTGGTTTGATTAGTATCAAGAAATTGCCATCTCCAAAGGGTAAATTGGAGCCACTTCGGTTTAAAAGTGGGATATACTTCTTCCATCATTAACCTCCTATGTATTGATTCAACTTCAGTGGTGATTACCATTGATTTGATTGAGTCCAAATCAGATGGCTTCCTTACATTGTGATTCATTTTGGTTTGTTAGTATCAAGAAGAATTGCCAAATCTCCAAAAAGGGTAAACTGGAATCCACTTCGGTTAAAAGTGGGATAACTTCTTCATCATAACTCCTATGATATTGATTCAACTTCAGGGTGATTATCCACTGATTTATGAGTCCCAATCAAGCTTCTTACATCGGATTCATTCTGGTTTATTAGTATCAAGAAGAAATTGCCAAATCTCCAAAAAGGGTAAACTGGAATCACTTCGGTTAAAAGTGGGATAACTTCTTCTCATAAACTCCTATGATATTGATTCAACTTCAGCGGTGATTATCCACTGATTTATGAGTCCAAATCAAGCTTCTTACATCGTGATTCATTCTGGTTTTATTAGTATCAAGAAGAAATTGCCAAATCTCCAAAAAGGGTAAATTGGAATCACTTCGGTTAAAAGTGGGATAACTTCTTCATCATAACTCCTATTATATTGATTCAACTTCAGGGTGATGATCCACTGATTTATGAGTCCAAATCAAAGCTTCTTATATCGTGATCATTCTGGTTTATTAGTATCAAGAAGAAATGCCAATCTCCAAAAAGGGTTAAACTGGAATCCACTCTCGGTTACAAGTCGGCGATAACTTGTCTTCATTCATAACTCCTATTGATATTGACTTTCAACCTTCAGCGGTGATTATCACTCCAATTTATGAGTCACTAAATCAAGCTTCTTACACTTGTGATTCCATTCTGGTTTTATTTAGTATCAAGAAGAGAAATTGCCAAATCTCCAAAAAGCGCGTAAACTTGCGAAGTCACTTCGGTTTAAAAGTGCGGCATACACTTCTTCATCATAAACTCCTATGATAATCTGATTTTCAACTTCGGGCATTGATGATCCAGCTGATTTATGAGTCCACCATCAACGATTCCTTACATGCTGTGTATTGCATTCTGGTTGATTAAATCAAGAAAAATTGCCAAATCTCTAAAACAAGGTAACAACTGGGACATCCACTTTCGAGTAAAAGTGGAATAACTTCTTCATCATAACTCCTATGATTCTTGATTTCAACTTCAGGGTGATTCTACACTGATTTATGAGTCAATAAAGTTCTTACATCTTGATTCATTTTGGTTTGATTAGAATCAAGAAGAAATTGCAAATCTCCAAACAGGGTAAACTGGAATCACTTCGGTTAAAAGTGGGATAACTTGTTTCATCATAAGTCCAATGATATTGATTTAACATTGCATGATTAGCAACATTCTCACCGGATTAGTGATCTCGTAGTCTCTTATGCTGATTCTCTTCAGTATCCAATTAAATGGATGTCATATGGCATTTCTTCTTCTTCACATGACATATATGATTCATTCTGGTTTAGATTAGCAATCAGGAAGAGCAATCGCCAAATTCTCCAACAGAGGTAAACTGGAATCAGCCTTCTGCCGTTAAGAAGCGTGGTGAGTATACTTTCATCATTCATAACTCCAATGGTATATGGTATGATTCAACTCCTAGGCGTCTGTATAACTACAGCTGATTAATGATTCCAACATCAGTAGTTTTGTCACGAGGTATTCATTCTGTTTTATGTAGTATCATGAAAGAAATTGCCATCTCTCCACAGCAGGGCAAACTTGAATCCACTTCGGTTAAAATGAGTGCGATATTCATCATAACTCCAGCTGATCATATGTTTCTTTTAAATTCAACTTCAGGATGATTCGTACCAGCTGATTTATGAGTCATTATCATGTTTCTTACGTCTTGATTCTTTCTGGTTTGAATTAGAATCAAGAAGAAATTGCCAAGTCCAAAATATGGTAAACTGGGATCACTTCGGTTAAAAGTGGGATAACTTCTTCATCATACTCCTATGTTATGTCGTTCTATTATTAACTGTCTATGGTGACTTTCTCAATACTGAGTTAATGATTCCAAATTCAAGATGTCTTACATCGTGATTCATTCTGGTTTGATTAGAACAAGAAGAAATTACCAAATCTCCAAACATGGTAAACTAGAATCAATTCGTAAAAGTGGAATAACATCTCCATCATAACTCCTATGATATTGATTCAACTTCAGGGTGATTATCCACTGATTTA
>CAJHQQ010003316.1:0-46395 GCA_905132885.1 Moricandia moricandioides
GATTTTCCTCCTTCAATAGCATTTGTCTTACCATATGTCTTTTCAATTTCTTCAAAACAAATATTATCATCATCTTCCTCGTCCTCATCTTGAACCTTTCCATAAAGACTGTAATCCCCACCATTCTGATCCGTTTCACCAACAATAGAGTTATCAGCATCCTCCTCCCCATTTTCCTCCTCCCCATTTTCCTCCTCCCCATTTTCCTCCTCCCCATTTTGATTTTCATCTGCAACAAACTCATTATCACCAACATCTTCTTCCCATTCACCAGCTTCATCATTATCACCAACATTTTCAAACCATTCACCAGCTTCATCATTATCACCAACATCTTCAAACCATTCACCAGCTTCTTCACTTTTCTCTGAAACCGTTTCCACCTTGCTGCGGCTTGATACACAAAGACATACTCTATGCGTTTTGAGTATCTCGAGCAAGTTTCGAACTTGTCTATCACTTGTAACATGAATGGGAGGACTGCCTGGAGCCATCATCATTTCTGCTGGTAATGAGTAGCTAATCTCCACAGTCACTGTTCTCATGTCCAGGTTATAATCTTCTTGAGCCATTGCAACAAGTTCAGCATGTGTTGAATCGTCATTCAATAAAAACAATCTTGATCCTTTGAGATCATCAACCACAAAATCCCAACGGCAATCTTTCAACAACCATTCTCCATAGACTGCTTGTAACTGATGAATCATCTGCAAATATTCAAAATAAAACACATTAGTAAACATATAGAAAATGAAGAAGTTCACTAAACATTGCCGCAGACGACATAGAAGTAAGTCGTCCAGAAGACTTAAAGGTAAGTCGTCTAAAGAGGTCACTTTTGCAATTGAAAATTAAATGGGACGACTTAAATCTAAGTCGTCCGGCTTTGTTAGTTAAAAAAAAAAGTCCAGACGACTTATATATAAGTTGTCTACGAAAAAGGGCTTGTTTTGCATTTGACCGAATCGTGTCAGATCTTTGACTATTGCCGACTATTGCTGGACGACTTATAATTCAGTCGTCTCTGAGAAAGTTAAAATTTCAATATTTTATTCAAACTAGACGACTTAAACTTAAGTCGTCCTAGGTTAGTTTTGTAATTGAAAAATAAAACTTGAAATTTAACTTTCTCCAGACGACTTAATTGAAAGTCGTCCAGACAGACGACTTAATTTAAGGTCGTCCGGATGAAGCAAGGTTTGACCAGAAAACTTGGGAAAACTTCTGGACGACTTTGCTTTCCTGGACGACTTTAAATTAAGTCGTCTGTCTGGACGACTTTCAATTAAGTCGTCTGGAGAAAGTTAAATTTCAAGTTTTTGTTTTTCAATTACAAAACTAACCTAGGACGACTTAAGTTTAAGTCGTCTAGTTTGAATAAAATATTGAAATTTTAACTTCTCAGAGACGACTGAATTATAAGTCGTCCAGCAATAGTCAAAGATCTGACACGATTCGGTCAAATGCAAAACTAGCCCTTTTTCGTAGACAACTTATATATAAGTCGTCTGGAGTTTTATTTTTTAACAAACAAAGCCGGACGACTTATAATTAAGTCTTTCGTTTTGACCAGAAGACTTATCAGTAAGTCTTCTACATACAGATGACTTAAGAGTAAGTCTTCTACGCGAACAGATCTTGAAAAAAATTCAAATTCGTACCTTAAACTAGGTGAGATGACTTCGTTTGCACACAGGGTCTTCTCCAACCACCCAGAATCTCAAACGAAAGCAACCGTAAATCAAAACGAAAGAAATATGGCTCTGTCAACCGTAAAATATTTTGAATCAAAAGCTTGAGTTTTTTGGATGAATATGGAGAGAAAGTGAAATAAATGTTGTTTTTAGTTCATAACAGGTCGTACAACGTTGTTGAACTATTCATTAAAGGGCATTAAAAGCTCCAAACAGGTAGTACAAGGTTGTTGAACTATTCATGGTAGTGGCAATACTGTAAATACTTGAAGATGATGAGGTTGAGACAGTAAAGAAGCCATTTTCGAAAAACCAAAAAAAAAAAGGTTAATGGCATTTTCGTAGATAAAATGCACGTGTGGGGTGAAAATCTCAAAAAAAAAAATGAGTCAAACAGAAAAGGTTAGTTTTCTGTTTGACTCCAAGTTTTGAGTTACTTTTGCAAAAAGGCCAAGAATCAAAATAGAATAGTTTATATATTTAACCGATTTTGTTATTTTTTTTGTTTTCTAATGAAAATGGATTAATTATTTTTTATAATTCCCATTGATCAAAATATATTTTAAAGATTTTTTAATTTAAATAAGCTACATTTCTTTTATTTAATTTACAAACATAAACCATCAACTCTAAACTAAATAATCATATAATATAAATTTTTATCTTGTATAATTTATATTTTTAAATTTATAAATTAAAAATACTATATAATAAAATATATATTCTTTAGTTAAATTTAAATAATACTAGATTCTAATATTTTAATAATAATTACGAATTTAATTAATTATTTAAAATATTTTATAATATTTTGTTAAAGTAAAATAGTAAATATTCAAAAATAAATAGTGGTATAATAGAATATTCTTATGTGTGATATTATATTTTATTCAAAGTATCTAATATATAAATATTATTTTTAATATAATAAAAAATACTAATGAAATGGTACAATGACTTTTTATGAACAGATAAAAATAGGACTCTATTTTAATATAATTCTCATTGATCAAAATAAATTTTTTTTTTTTTGTAATTTAAATAAGCTACATTTCTTTTATTTAATTGACAAACATAAACCATCAACTTTTAATTAAAAATCATATAATATAACTTTTTATCTTGTAAAATTCATTTTATTAAAATTAAATTTATATTTATAACTTTATAATTTAACTTTATAAATAAAAATATTATATAATAAAATTCTTTATTTAAGTTTAAATAATACTAAATTCTAATACTTTAAAATAATTAGGAATTTAATGAATTATTTAAAATTGATAATTAAAAGATTTTATAAGATTTTCTTAAAGTAAAATAGGAAATATTCAAAAATAAATAGTGATATATTAGAATATTCTTATGTGTGATAGTATATTTTATTCAAATGATTTAATATATAAATATTACTTTTAATATGATAAAATACTAATGAAATGGTCCAATGACTTTTTATTAGTAGATAAAAATAGGACTCTATTTTAATAGATTAGATATTAGTGAATATATGATATTTTAAAATTTAGATTTAATATATATAATTCCATTTATAACTCATTAGTTTTTTGAAAAAATATAAACATTAAGGAATGTAAGATATGTAAATTGATTATTAGGTAGATGTGATTTTATTTTTTAAATAATGGGTTGGTCTGGGATTAATGACTATTTTGATTTAAATTGGTTAAACATTTTTATGATAAATTATATGTATAAATAAGTATGTTATATCATGGAATCTAAATGATTTAGATGAACATGTGTTTGACAGTCCCAAATTAAAATATAACACATGAAAACTAAACTATGACTCAAATTTAATAGAGTAGATATATTTTATTTAAAATATAAATAAATATTTAAATAAATTCTAAAAAATATTTTTTAAAATATATTTTGAAAATAATTAATTGAATATTTAATTGTCAGTAAAATATTTTATATGTGCTATTTTTTAAAAATCAAAACTGAACTAATGTTAATTTATAATTATATTTCAGTGATAATTAGAATTTATATTAATTAATTAAGAAAATAAAATTTAGAAAGATTATAAAAAGATATTGTTAGTTTTTTTTTTTTGAAAAAGTTGTTTAATTGCTTTTGATTAAGATATTAAAAGATATTATAATTAAATAATGTATATATTGATAAACTCGCTAATAGATGGTCTAAACAAAAAAAATCACACATAAAAAAATCATAGGACTCTAATTTAATAGATTAGATGTTTGTTATTTTGAGAAGTTACATAAAAAATCATAAGAAAATTCGATGTTTGTTACAAAATTTTATAACTGTTTTCTGTAGTTGGTAATTTTTTATTGTAATTTTTTTGCATAGCATATTCATTTATAATATAACATAATAGATATCCTTAACTGTTGGAAATATGTTAAAATTTAATGTTTTTAATGTGTATGATGTTAAGAATGTATGGGGAATTGTATATCTTATTGATGTAATGGAATTTATAATCGAGTACATAGAGGTGCCCTTTATATATAGGGACTTATGAATAGATAACTACAACATGGATAAGGATAAACACTAAACATAATCCTACTAGGAATAAGACTTATCCATTCACGCCTAAGGACTTATCCACTCGGCCATAAACCCTTGTGTCCTTATCTTCATTTCCGTGTGCAACCTCTATTGGTTATTGCATCCACAACAAATGGTTTACAACACTCCCCCTTGGATGTTATAACCATATAGTGCTCATAATACGTTTGGTATGTTGTCTCGTTAAAACCTTACCAGTAAAACCCTTTTGGGATAAAACCAAGGTTAAGGAAAAAGAATACAACCGTATTACTCCCCATGTTTTGTGGCTCATTGGATGTCTTTCAGTTTCCTCATTCCTATCTTGTATATTAGCTTTCTGAACGTAGAGGTTGGCAATGATTTGGTGAATAAATCGACTGAATTCTCGCTTGATCGTACTTGCACCACTTGACCCTCTTTAGCCTTTTGTAGTTCGTGGGTAGAGAAGATTTCGGCTGTATATGTTTTGTTCTATCACCTTTGGTGTATCCATCTTTCAGTTGTGCTATGCAAGCTGCATTGTCTTCATAGATGATGGACGGTTCTTCTTTGCCATCTGATAAGCCACTATCGGCCAGGATATGGTGTGTCATAAACCGTAGCCAAACGCAGTCTCGAATTGCCTCATGTATTGCCAATTTTTCCGAATGGTTGGATGATGTTGCGGCCATGGCCTGTTTCATTGATCTCCACGAAATGGTTGTTCCTCCATTAGTAAATACATAACCTGTTTGTGATCTTGCGTTATGTAGATCATATATATAAAACTTGTGTCAGCAAAACCAATTAACCCCTTTTTGGGCTGGTTAGTTTGGTTAGTATAAAATAAACTTAAATCTTTCGTTCCTTGTAAATAACGAATTATATGTTTATGCACGCCCAAAACTTATCTCATGAGTGGCTATAGGTGGCGAGTTGGTTACTATTGGTTCCTTAGGACCTTTCTTTATCATTAGCTATACTTTGAACTATGCATACTGATATGCATGCTGATGGGTCATGGATGTACCACGATCTGAATCAATATGATGGTTACTGTGGATAATTGAGCCGGGACGAAGCCGGATATGGTCGTGATTAGTATATCCATCTTGATATAAATTATAGAGGTGTTTTGGCGGTCCGTACATTTTTGACCCAATGGTTGTCCATCCCGCATCTATGGCACACGGCTTTGGCATTCGTGGTCGGGCCTTGTGGTTTAGGTAAGAATCCACGGCCTCTACATCGACCATGGCCGTATATGTTTTTCTATCTCGACCATTATGGTCTTGGTCGTACGATCGGCCATACTGATTGCCTCGACCGTAACTTTCTCGGCCGTATGGGCTTCACCCATATTGGTTACCGTGGTCGTATGATCAACCACACCCACGCCACTGTCCTCGACCACGGCCATTATGGCTGTTATGGCCGGTATTATGAACATGGTGGGATTTCCTTTTCTTATCCGTGGACACTTTAGAATTAGGTATGGGTCTTAATTCATCTGTCTAAGAATCAATCGATACTTGTATCATTTGAAACCAATCAACTTTTCTTTAAGCTGGTTTATTATAAACACAAGGAATTTTCTTTTGTAAGAATATATGAACTGATTTGGATTGTTCTTATGGAACTCACTTACTAAGTATTACTTAGTCGATCATATTATATGCAGTTGCTTTGCATCATTCCATAAACAGTTCCTAAACAGCTAAGGAACAAAGCTGTTCTTTGAGAATTTCTTTTCCCATCTTTATGGTACCTTTATTATCTTTATCCAGTGATTATATACTGCTTACTACATCATCATTTCTTTCTATATGTATCCAGACATTATCAATTTCGAATTGTAGTAGCATCCACAACTCATATTATTGCTATAAAATTGTAAATGACAAGCAAATCAAAACAAAAAATAATAAATAAAATATAAAGTCAGAATGTCGAAATCTCCTTTCTTTAGTCAATGTAAAAGTCGGCCTCAAAATCCATATATTTCCATACGGCTTCCTCGGATTTATCCTTATCATTTCTAGCCTTATTGGCTTCATTAGATCTCATCTCACTGTATCTTTTCTGAAGATTTTCAAATCTGCTGATCGTATCTTTAACTTTATGCTTTCTTTGCTCAGTGGCCAATAGGCATGACAATAGGTCATTATAGGTGGTAAAACTCTTAGCCTTATGTGATAACAATAGATATTTTGGATGGAATGTGGAATACGTTTTTTTATAGTAAATCCTCATCTGTTACCATTTCACCACATAGTTCTAGACTATAGGCGACTTTCATCAGAGCAGTATTATATTCGTCCACGGATTCAAAATCTTGGAACCTGAGAATCTTCCATTCATGCATGGCTTTTCGCCATAATGCTATTGAGTATCTGGACTTTAGTTTTTTCCAAAGATCACAAGGATCCTCAATATGTGAGTATTGATCTCTCAAATCTTCAGTGAGATGATAGCGCATAATTGTTATGGCTCTATGCTTTTCACTTTCAATTTCATTATTGCCATCAATGACACATTTCCAGAGTCCTCTAGACTTCAGGCCAATTGAAGTGTTCATTACCCGTTCAAGATAATTATCTCCAGAGAGATTTAGGGCAACATAATATGAAGGCTCAAATTTCGACATCTGACATTCATATAGATTTGTAATTAGGTCATTATGTATTTTAGGTTCATTCAATAAGTTTCATGATCATTCAAGACATCCTATAAATCGGTTTCTATATGTATGCATGCCATGCGGCCAATACGATTATGATGCATGTTTTATAACCCTAATTCAAGCAATCATTCAATCAACAAGCAAACAAGTATTTTCGGTTAACAAACCTAATTTTCGTTATACTTGGTAAACCTAATCAAGTTCTGATTAGTAAACCTAATCAGGTTATGCTTAGGAAACCTATTTAGGTTATTATTAGGTTTATGTATTGAATTAGGTTTAGGATTCATACTTTTGTAGATTAACGACCTAGCACTCGGTTTCTATGTTATTTGCATTCAAACAATCATCAATCAAACAAACAAGCAAGATATTTTTCTTTCTAGCAAACCTAATTAGGTTGTTATTAGGTTTAATGGCCGATTATGGCCTTAGGGTTTGGCGAGTTAGATTAAGGTTCATCATGTGTAGATTAACAACCTAGCACCTAGTTTCTATGTTGTTTGTATTAAACAATCAATCAAGCAATCAATCATTCAATGGATTCGAATCTTAGATGATCAGGATGAAGTTCTCTATCCTAACCAGCAACCTAACAATTGTCTAATCCGATTTATGTAAACTAGGGTTTAGGGTTACCTTTAACCTTCAATAGATTTTATGGACCACCGGGATTTGAAGGATTGAAACTCCCTTAGATCAGATCACGGACAAGTTTATTTTATGCAGAGGTCGGATCGATTTGGGTGGCCTTGGTGTCGGATCTGCTTAGGGTTGAATCGGGAAGCTTGAACTTGGTCGGGTATCGCCGGTATTACCTTTAGGGTTTTGCCGCGGCTGATTCTAGAGAGAGAGAGAGGAGATCGGGTGAGTTTGTTGATTGATTGCAGGAACTTTGATCTTGTTGCAGAGAAGCTTTGTATCATAAGTTTAGGGTTCTTAGCTTTAGGTCTTAGAATTGTGCTGATAACGTGTTAATAATGTATGGATGAATTGTATATCTTATTGATGTAATGGAATGTATGATCAAGTACATAGAGGTGCCCTTTATATTCAGGGACTTATGAATAGATAACTACAACATGGATAAGGATAAATACTAAACATAATCCTACTAGGAATAAGACTTATCCCTTCATGCCTAAGGACTTATCCATTCGGCCATAAACCCTTGTGTCCTTATCTTCATTTCCGTGTGCAACCTCTATTGGTTATTGCATCCACATCAAATGGTTTACAACATTTGATGGTATCTTTAGAGAATACATTTTTCATAACAACTTTGCAATATTTTGTATCATGTACATTCTAAATCATTTATTTGCCGAATCTTCAAGACTCTTTATTGTTTAGAGATTTTATAAAATAAACTGTACACAAAAGAAGAATTCCACCTACTATATTTTATGTCCTTGTATGACATATAAACCTACACAATAGTACTGTCTGGGAACCTTTTGGTAGGCCTGGGACGTGTTATCCGGGATCCGGATTCGATCCGAGATCCGTTCCGTATCCGTTCCGAAAATAGGATATCCGGAGTGCCCGGATCCGAATCCGGATAGTAAAATTTCGGATCCGTCCAAACCGGATCTGAATCCGGATATCTTAATTTTTAGGTCCGGATATTTGGATCCGGATCCGTGTTTTTAAAATATATTAAATTTTTAATTTTATTAATAATTATATTTGATATATTATTATTTATACATAAAATAATTTTTGTAATTTATATTTAAATTTTACTAATGCTTTAAGTAGGAATATCCTTGTGTAATCAATCCATTCTTTGAATGCTTTAAGTAGGAATATGAACACCTTAGACCACGTGGTTATGTCCTATATCTCACGGTTTATTTCCCCTCACAAGACCAATTTATCCACTGGTTTATCAGATGACGTTATATGGCCAATACGTCCATCCCTTCTACAGATTCTTTAAATCTTTCTTTAAAACCCCACGTTTTCCTTTAACCTTATTATAATTTTATGAGTACTCACACGTTGGTTCATGATCCTCGCTTTATATCTTATATTCAAGTGCTACCTTGTATGCGCTATCTTATATGTAAATATATCATTGGTATCGATACCCTTTCTGCGTTCCATTGTATTCCAGACATAAAATAGTTGATTTCAATCTTATGACCTTTTAATACCATGGTGTTTGGCGTCCCAAATCACCTTAAGTACCATGGAGTTTGGCGTCCCATATTCCATTGTTTGGTATCTTATATTGGTCAACCATTTTCTATGTCTGGGATGGTTTCCTTTATGTCCTCGAATTTGTTATTCTATGCACCTTTCTCGTTCTTTCCGAGGTTTCTTATCTTATGAAACATATTGGTATATCTTGTATAGAATCTGTAGCAACTTGGTTGTGTCTCTTCTAGGACAACAAATCCGTTGGTGCAAGCTGGTATGACTTAGTCATTCTTTTCTTTTCGGGTCAATGTGTTTGGCATATAGTTCTGCTAGCTTTTGTATCATTTGATCATATTCTTTAGACGTCTTAAATCATATTTTCTAGTCCGAGGATCTTGCCAAGACAATGATGGTTAATACCATTCTATTTCTCTTATTCTCTTTTCTCTTTATCTCTTTATCAGCTTATAACTTCCTCCTTTTAATGTTGGATGATCAGATTACTTATCTCTTGCAATTTGTGTTCTTGGCCACTAATTAGATCACCCATGTTTGGATCAAGACATCTTAAAATCGTGGGAGAAAGACATTTACATCCAACATATATTCTCATTCTCAATCCTTTTCTGAGGTTTCAACATTAAATGGCACATATGTCTGTGGTGTTATATTCAAATGCTCTTAAGATGGTTTATGTATATGTCTCGTTTATAACCCTTAATTAATCTAAGATGAGAATATCTATGCACACTTATATGGCCTGATGCATATTAATCTTAAACATGTAAATTAATGTATCCTCAAGCATTAGATAGTGGCCTTTGTAGTATAAAGATTTCGGCCAAGTCTACTATGGTCATAGACCTTGTCACACGAATTTGTAGTATGTTCATGGATCACGGTTTGTCCTCACTTCCCCTCATGGACATACTATAATCACGTGGTACTTGGGATAATAGAGCCTAATGAGTTTTCCTTGTGTATATGTTGCACAACGTGAGATTTTATGGTATAACTCTTTGTGCCTTTTGCAATATTTTTTTTTGCATCAAGTTTGGACTTGGATGGCTAATCCAGTCAATGCCATAAAGCGTAAATTGCGTGGGTATATAGGCTACCATGGTTTTTTGCCTTTATCATGCTGATCTTTGACATAGTCTAGATCAGTAGAGTATGTAGGTATAGTCTTGACCACTTTTTTATAAGGTTTTAGGCGATTTTCTTATAATCTGAAAGGAACTTTTGTTTCCTTTTCCCATTGGTTCAATACAAAAACCATTCATGCTCAAGTCTTTATAACTCAATGGGTCTTTTATTGGGTTAATAAATTTGTGCCTTTTTAAACAATGTCTTTTGCGTGGTCTATAATAGATTGACTATCCTTTTATTGTCATTTATCAATCAAGAAATCATCACGCAAATCAAACAAGATAATAACTCATATTATTGCTATAAAATTGTAAATGACAAGCAAATCAAAACAAAACATAAAAAATAAAATATAAAGTCAGAATGTCGAAATCTCCTTTCTTTAGTCAATGTAAAAGCCGGCCTCACAATCCATATATTCCCATACGGCTTCCTCGGATTTATCCTTATCATTTCTAGCCTTATTGGCTTCATTAGATCTCATCTCACTGTATCCTTTCTGAAGATTTTCAAATCTGCTGATCGTATCTTTAACTTTATGCTTTCTTTGCTCAGTGGCCAATAGGCATGACAATAGGTCATTATAGGTGGTAAAACTCTTAGCCTTATGTGATAAAAATAGATATTTTGGATGGAATGTGGAATACGTTTTTTATAGTAAATCATCATCTGTTACCATTTCACCACATAGTTCTAGACTATAGGCGACTTTCATCAGAGCAGTATTATATTCGTCCACGGATTCAAAATCTTGGAACCTGAGAATCTTCCATTCATGCATGGCTTTTCGCCATAATGCTATTGAGTATATGGACTTTAGTTTTTTCCAAAGATCACAAGGATCCTCAATATGTGAGTATTGATCTCTCAAATCTTCAGTGAGATGATAGCGCATAATTGTTATGGCTCTATGCTTTTCACTTTCAATTTCATTATTGCCATCAATGACACATTTCCAGAGTCCTCTAGACTTCAGGCCAATTGAAGTGTTCATTACCCATTCAAGATAATTATCTCCAGAGAGATTTAGGGCAACATAATATGAAGGCTCAAATTTCGACATCTGACATTCATATAGATTTGTAATTAGGTCATTATGTATTTTAGGTTCATTCAATAATTTTCATGATCATTCAAGACATCCTATAAATCGGTTTCTATATGTATGCATGCCATGCGGCCAATACGATTATGATGCATGTTTTTTAACCCCAATTCAAGCAATCATTCAATCAACAAGCAAACAAGTATTTTCGGTTAATAAACCTAATTTTCGTTATACTTGGTAAACCTAATCAAGTTCTGATTAGTAAACCTAATCAGCTTATGCTTAGGAAACCTATTTAGGTTATTATTAGGTTTATGTATCGAATTTAGGTTTAGGGTTCATACTTTTGTAGATTAACGACCTAGCACTCGGTTTCTATGTTATTTGCATTCAAACAATCATCAATCAAACAAACAAGCAAGCATATTTTTCTTTCTAGCAAACCTAATTAGGTTGTTATTAGGTTTAATGGCCGATTATGGCCTTAGGGTTTGGCGAGTTAGATTAGGGTTCATCATGTGTAGATTAACAACCTAGCACCCGGTTTCTATGTTATTTGTATTCAAACAATCAATCATTCAATGGATTTGAATCCTAGATGATCAGGATGAAGTTCTCTATCCTAACCAGCAACCTAACAATTGTCTAATCTGATTTATGTAAACTAGGGTTTAGGGTTACATTTAACCTTCAATAGATTTTATGGACCACCGGGATTTGAAGGATTGAAACTCCCTTAGATCTGATCACGGACAAGTTTATTTTCTGCAGAGGTCGGATCGATTTGGGTGGCCTTGGTGTCAGATCTGCTTAGGGTTGAATCGGGAAGCTTGAACTTGGTCGGGTATCGCCGGTATTACCTTTAGGGTTTTGCCGCGGCTGATTCTAGAGAGAGAGAGGAGATCGGGTGAGTTTGTTGATTGATTGCAGGAACTTTGATCTTGTTGCAGAGAAGCTTTGTATCACAAGTTTAGGGTTCTTAGCTTTAGGTCTTAGAAAGATTGTGCTGATAACGTGTTAATAATGTATGGATGAATTGTATATCTTATTGATGTAATGGAATGTATAATCGAGTACATAGAGGTGCCCTTTATATTCAGGGACTTATGAATAGATAACTACAACATGGATAAGGATAAATACTAAACATAATCCTACTAGGAATAAGACTTATCCCTTCATGCCTAAGGACTTATCCATTCGGCCATAAACCCTTGTGTCCTTATCTTCATTTCCGTGTGCAACCTCTATTGGTTATTGCATCCACATCAAATGGTTTACAACATTTGATGGTATCTTTAGAGAATACATTTTTCATAACAACTTTGCAATATTTTGTATCATGTACATTCTAAATCATTTATTTGCCGAATCTTCAAGACTCTTTATTGTTTAGAGATTTTATAAAATAAACTGTACACAAAAGAAGAATTCCACCTACTATATTTTCTGTCCTTGTATGACATATAAACATACACAATAGTACTGTCTGGGAACCTTTTGGTAGGCCTGGGACGTGTTATCCGGGATCCGGATTCGATCCGAGATCCGTTCCGTATCCGTTCCGAAAATAGGATATCCGGAGTGCCCGGATCCGAATCCGGATAGTAAAATTTCGGATCCGTCCAAACCGGATCTGAATCCGGATATCTTAATTTTTAGGTCCAAATATTTGGATCCGGATCCGTGTTTTTAAAATATATTAAATTTTCAATTTTATTAATAATTATATTTGATATATTATTATTTATACATAAAATAATTTTTGTAATTTATATTTAAATTTTACTAATATTATATGTCATATATATATTCATAAATTTTGTATAAATCTTTAGTTTATGTTTTATTTTTATATTTTTAAAATATACATATATATATATATATATATATATTTAATTATTTTTACGGATCTGGATCCGAATCTGAATATCCGCGGGTATGACAATATCTAGGCGGATATCCGAAGTCCGGATACCCGGAAGACACGGATCCGGATCCGGATACTAAAGTCACGGATCCGGTGAATCCAGATCCGGATATCCTAAAATACCCCGGATATCCGATCCGTCCCACCCATACCTTTTGGTATAAACACTCACGTCCAATATCTTTTCCAACACTAAAATCGTCGTGGTTAGAAACTTTTTTACAATTCTACCACTCAAATCGGTAATCTTGGCTTCTCTGAAATTTGGAACTGGAACATGACTGTGCTATAACCTGCTTTCCTCTTGTTCCTTTCAGAATAATAAGAGAAGGAATTTGATGGCATTGATGCTTGGTTTGAGCCAGACTTACCATTAGTAACACGGTCAGAGTTTTCTAAATTGTGTCGTCTCTCTAAAGAAGTTGAAACAAAACACTTTTGAAAGTGGCATGTATTATAAGTTGTCTTTGAAGACTGTTCACTATGATTTGTGGACATTTTGTCTGGGCGTGAATAAGCTGCAGTGCGAGTGAACTTGATTAGTGAAGTGAATAAGAAATGATAGAAATAAGATTAGTGTAAAGACTGTGTTACGTTGCAAGTTGAAGATATCAAAGCAAATGTCATTCCTTGCGTTATGCAAATGGAACCTTACCCCCAAGTAACAAACGAAATGGGAGACTAATCTTACAATTTAAAAGAGCTTTTGACACCTCGTCACATGTTATATTCAGTGCTCTTAAGAAGATTACAATATTTAGGTATTTATTGGATCAACCACGATGTTCGTTCTCAGCCAAAGGCATCACTGAAGTTCAGGCAGGTTCCTTTGGAGCAGAACTTTCTGAATTGCAACCAAGCAGACTTAATGAGTTGGGTACCATAAAATTAAAAAAGTTATGGAAAATAGAAATTTCATATGTAGGATTATGTTACATAACAATGTTGAAAACAATTACACACACCTTAATGAGTTTGTTTCAAAGATCCACCTTTTTCTCAACCTTAGATCATTTCTGATTTCTTCGCCCTTCTTGCTCACAGTCGCAGGCCGTCAACTTCTTATTTCTGAAGAGCAGTTTGGTTCTTTTTCTGGCCAAAGCTAAACGCATCTGAGAAAGCATATGATCTTTGCCAGAAGCTTAAAAGTGGAAACAAACTCATTCTGGTCCAAAACTGGATGAATTTGAAATCGCTATCTGAGGAGACGATTGCTCTAACTTGGCGGATTATCTAGATGAACACATAAAGTGTACCTTGAGCAAGTAATTCGACCGGACCACTTCTTGAATCTTATAAAATAAACACATGAAAATTATCAAGCTAGCAAATGATGTTCATGGGATAAAGACTGGCCTTTTTATAGGTGAAGAGCCACCGCCTCAAAGATAGATAAGATGCATTGAAAGAGTAATCGTGTGATGAATCAACGAAACGGCATGAATAGAGCTTGATCCGGGGATTCCTCACGAAGATTCGTCTCACACAATTCCATCGACGTTTGAACCTGAACCTACGAAGAATCCTAAATCAAAACTCAAGGGTCGCGATTCTTGAACAAAGGCGTAGGTGATAATCGTGTAAGCTTTAGTTTATTTTTTCAGCCCAAATAACATAATTTCAAGCCCAATAATTACACACTTGTGAAAGCCCATCATCAATACAAATGGAAAGCAAAGTTTTTTTTTAGAATTGGACACGTGTCATGCCCAAGATGCAGGACATGGCGCATCCATAAGTGATAGAAGTCTACTTTATATATATAGATAGATCTTGTCAGCGAGATAGTCTATTTTTAATATCGTAGTTTGTTAATTGCGATAAGGCCTAAAAAAAGCTTGAAACTATTATACCATCAAACTACTTAAAATCTTCTCTCTTTTTCCACACTAAAAATATTTGATTCATCATAGAGTTATACACTTGTGGGATACATTTAAAATCTTCTTGACCTAATTTTCACATTGGTTTGATAATAATAGATAATCAATTCAAAGTTTTTCTAAAAGATAAATTGTATACTCCGTATTTTTTTCAATCAAGATCTACATTTTAGCTTTCAACTAGCCGGGAGCATCTAGTCGAGTGATTTGTGTATCACAGCAAACTCCCACGCACCTGGGGTTAACGTTGAGACTAGTGGGCTACCTGGGCCGGCCCGTTGTGACCCAGTAGACAAAAAAATAGCTTTCAACTATTTTTTTAACACAACTTTCAACTCTATCTGTCTTTAAACGCTAACATCAATGATATCGGCATTGTCGATGACTCAACTCTATTACTCCCTCTTTTCAATATAATTTATATTTTTTTCACACATATTAATAAAACATACAATAATTGTAGTCTTTTCTAATAAATTTAGAATAATAAGAATTCAAAAAGTAAATTTTTTTTAATTTACAATAAATCATTATTAGCTGACAAAACATACACTAAAAACCAAAAAAAATTCTTAAACAGTTTATTTTCTAAATCATACTATATAACATTATGAAACAGAAGAAGTATTATCTCTTTTCGTTTTGTTAACAAACTGTTGTCTTGTATTTTTTATGATGTTCCTTCTAAATCTAGAGTCCAATCTCCCGCGGTCTTCTATATTGACATACTCTCTCCATTCCAAAAAATCCATATTTTAGAAAAAAAATTGTTGCAAAAAAAAAACATTTTTATATTTCAATATATTAATTAATGGTAAATTGTAAACTTCAAAAAACTTAATTTTGTTTTTTGAAATTCTATTGGTTGATGTTATCGGGAATAGTTAACTACAAAAAATAATACACCGGTAATCAACAATTCATATACTTTTTTAATATATATAAAAATTCTAAAACATATAACTTATTGAAAGAGAGGGAGTATTTAATATGCAAGTAATTTTTCTTATGATAGTTATTAATAATCTCTGATCTGTTTCATTTTTGTTTATTAAAAACAGAAAATGGTGAATATCATACAAAATTATATATATATAATATTAACTACAGTAATTCAAAAGAACAAAAAAATAAAATTCTTCAAAATCAAAGTGGGATTGTATATAATCTTCGTTAAATTACAAAGCCTACAGTCACCAAATTTTAATGAACTTGTGGGATTGATTTGGTGAAATTATTTGTACAACTAACAAAGAAAACCAATTGAAAATGTTTAACGTCCACAATTATAAGTTAAAACACTCAAAAACAAAAGCAAACAGCCCACGAACGTAGAGTTCTTTATAAGGAAATACAGAAGGCTAATTTCAGCAAACGCAGCCTGACGACGGCGGGGGAAGTCCGGCGGTTTTCTGGTCATCAGAGGGTTTCTTGAAAGCAGTGCTTCCGAAGAGCAAGAAACCCACGGCATACCCGGCGATAGCAACAATGAAAACGCCGCCGTTAAAGGACATCACAGCGAGCATCACGAGATAGGAGAGGCCAGTCTTTAGAGTGTACACGGCGGTCTGAGCGATACCTGCGGCGCGGCTGGTTGCGTCACCACCACGGAGGATCCGAGAATGGGCGAGCCACTCGGCGATTACTGCGAGGAGGAAAACGACGATGAGACAAAGAGCGTACATACCGGAGCTTGTCCCGGGCCATCCGGAGAAGAGAACCTCCGCGTTCTTGCCCCAGAAGAAGGTCATGTGCATCATCATCATGTGGGGTTTCGTATGACTCGTCATTGATGATGATGGTGATGGTGGTGGCATGTTATGCATGTTATCATGATCCATGGCGTGATAGTGGAGTGGTAGAATTCTGAGGGTCTTTGTTTGAGATTATGAAAGAATCGTTTCGTATTTATTGTGATTATATATGTGTTCTTGTGATTTGTTAAACGTGTTAGCAGTAGTACAAGTACAGCATATTTTGACTTGTCATAGCATTGTGTCGTACAACAAAAGTTAAATTTAGAAATCCCCCTAAACATATAGTCCATCCGAATCATCTTAGTAATCAATTTATTATTATCAAAATTATATTGAATCTCCATGTTTTAGGAGTTCATACTTTTCATATCATAAAAACAGACAATTCAATTTTTTTAATAATAGTGAAAGAATAAGTTAAATTATCTGCAAGATTTTCCCATTTGCTCCACTTACGGCTGGAATTATTCTCTAAGATACGGACTCGAACCGAGATTCGATCCAGATCCACTCTGAAAATCCGGATATTTGGAGGGGCTAGAATCGAATTCGGATAGTAAAATATTGGATCCGTCAAAACCGAGTCCGAATCCAGATATCATGATTTAGTGTCCAGATATCCAGATCCGTGATTTTTATTGATAATTCTCTTAAAATAGTAATATCTATATAGAAACTATTTTTATTTTTATAATAGTATATAGAAATCTTATATAAAATTTGTAATAGTATACATAGAAATAGTTAAAAATATTATATACATTTTTAAATTATTATTAATACTTTAATATATTTTTTATTTAGTTTTAGGATTTGATCCAGATATCCGCCGGATATTACAATTTTTAGAATGATATCCAACACCAAGATATCTAGAAATTCTGGATATCCAGAAACCTGAATCCGGATAAAGATAGTAAAAATATAGATCTGTTGGATAAAGATCCGGATCTTGATACCCTAGAATTCATCAGATACCGCGATCATGAATGTTCAGAATCCATATTATGCAAGGAGACATTGCTTTTGCTAATTCAAATTGAAGGGTGATATAAAATCTGTCTATTTCTGACATCATATCCATAGTTAGCTCATTCATCATAGTTAGAAGCTCCAGCTCCGTATCAAGTTCACGATCAATATCATTACTAGCATCAATATCGTCACTATCATCAATATCTGATCTAAAAAATCTTATTTTTTTGAATATGAAGAAATAAAGAAGCCATTGCAAGTGCCGGAAAGACTAGGCCTACTAAAGGCACAAAAATAGAGGGTAAGTTGTTGAAAGTTGTCATAAAATGGGGTACCTCAATTTAATATTTGTACCTGTTATTGTTATATTCTGAATTCTA
Organism: Moricandia moricandioides; assembly: GCA_905132885.1. Classification (NCBI taxonomy): domain Eukaryota; kingdom Viridiplantae; phylum Streptophyta; class Magnoliopsida; order Brassicales; family Brassicaceae; genus Moricandia; species Moricandia moricandioides. The sequence goes on from CAJHQQ010003316.1 coordinate 18,177, forward strand.
AAGATATCTTAGAATATCTTGTATTTTGATTATTTCTATTATATATATTATATCCTTCTAACCCCTATGCTTAATGCGCACAAAGTTGATAGAATATCATCTATTCTCTAATTTTCAGTAAAGAAAAAATTTTAATAAAGAAAGGAGGAATACATTAATACAGTCTTTCTTTGATTTTAACCAAAAATTATATGGAATGTTTTTAGTAAAAAAGAGTAGCAATTTTTCTGGATTGTTTCAGCTTTCATGTGTGTAATGTTGTATATGAAAACAATTATAAACCGCCAGGTTAGAATAGGAGATTATTTAAGTTACTAGGTGGATGTCCGCGCGCAAGCACATAATGGTTGGTTTTATTTTTTGTTGATATAATTATTGTGTTGTTGTTGTTGTTTTGTTTTTAAGTTAAGATGATTTGTATTGTAATGTGTTGTTGAGTTTGTGTTCTGTTATTTTCCATTTTGGTTGTTAGATTTTTTTTGTTGAGTTTGTGTTATATTTAGTTTCATTTTTGTTGTTGGACCCTTGCCGTAGAATCGGATGCGTTATTTTTCGTTTTGTTTTTTGGACAAAATTTTGGAAAATATTCTGTGTGTCCACTGTTTTTTGTATGTTTTAAATTACTTTTAATTTTCATATTTTTTTGTTTAACTCCGTGAAGATTGTGTCATGGAGGAGAGGCCTTTGGAATATCCGAATCCATCGCATCTATAATTTTAGTATCCGAATCCGGATTTATGCCTTCCAAGTTTTTGTTACCTAAGATTAAATGTTTTTAAGACCAATATATGCACTACTTTGAATGCATTGCGTTAATATATTTGTAATGTATTGCATAAAATAGAACTGTTGAGGCTTTTGATATATCCTCCTTTTAGATTATAAACTTTTAAATAAACGTCTATATATTATATATATGTATATATATAGTACATTTCTTTCATTCCTAGTGATGTCATGTCATCAATTCACTAATCCACAACATGACACATGTTTTTTTTGAAACACCATTTTGTTCATTCGTTGATGATATTATTGTTGGGTTTTTCATATCATAAATTTCTTTAGACTTAAAAATATGGTCGTGGGCTTCTGATACAAGATTTAGTCTAATGAGCATTGTTTAAGTGGGTGATTAGAGGAGTTCATAATGACTATCTTCATCTTCAATACTTTCTCGAAGAACCGCCGTCTAGGATTGCCGTTGTAGTTGAGTTCATGTTAACAAGTGACTATAGATCTCCGGTTGGGTTACGAGGGTCGGTTCTAGTAACTTCTTACTTTCTTATGTAACCGGGAACGTTACAGATCTCATATGCATTCAATCATTCTCCATCTCTCCCCTACCACCCCCCCCCCCCCCCCCCCCATCTCTCCCCCTACCACCCCCCTGATCTGCAATCATAGAGGTCATTGATCCAATGAATACTTTCTAATCTTAAGCATAAAGTACTCAGTAAATATATGGCGATAAGTAAACGAGGATAAAGAGACATGAGAAAATCATCTTTCTTAATGCATGAACGATCTGTAATTCATTTAACAGAATATGACTGAACAAGATTAACACTAATCTAAACAAAATTTCACGCTCTCTTTTCTCTCTCTAGATTTTGAGAGAGAGAGAGATTCAGTTTTTGTTCGCTGGCAGTGGCGGATCCAGAAATGTTTTTAATTGGGGGCACAATATATTTATAAATTAACTAATTTTTAATCAAAATTATATAGTATAATATATAATATATAATAAAAATAACTAACAAAATTAAATTTAAAGTATTATACTACATTTAAATTTGGTACCATGACATTATAAACAAAACTAATCTTACACTATTTTGGATTTTAATATTTTCTTTTTCAAAAAATAATCTAGGTGTCTTATTTTCTAAATAGTTTATCAGAAAGTATAAAGTATTTTTCAACTAATGATGTTTATATATATGTAAGTTAGATAAATTGCTTAAATGAAATGGAAAAGAAGATCTTAAATTAAAATCACATACACATGATTTAAGGGGAAGAAAACAGGCAGGTGATATAAATGAAGTTAGTAATAAGTTAAACCCAAGAAATAAGCTGTCTTTAAATTTTGTTATAATATTAAACGAGACTCACACAAGAATATAAAGTAAAAAGAAGAAATAAAAGAGAATGGATAAAATAGAAGTTGATAATAGGGTATATCGAAACTGTGCTCCAAAATTCAACGGCAGCACTATAAACCACTGAGCTACTTAGCTGTTATTATTAAGACATAAAACAAAATTTTTATAAAAGTAGTCGGGGGCACGTGACCCCATACCTATACACGTGCATCCGCCCCTGTTCGCTGGTTTCTTCTGGCCTCGCCTCCTGAGCATAGGTTTTTATCTTTGGGAAGCGGTGGCTTCCATAGCACCAGCTTCATTGGCTTTGTCGTTTCCTCTCCAACAATTTTCTTTTGTTGGGTTTATGGTTCCAAGTATTCTGTAACGCCTTTTCTTTTGGGCATTTTTGACTGTTGCCTCCTTTATCCTTCATTTGGGCTATGTCATTTATGGGTTTAGCCCTACTAATAAACAAAGTGACAAAAAAAAATTTAGCACTGCCCTAGATGTGGAGTAGTAGACCCGTAGAGAAGTACATTTAATTTTCTCAAGAAGCTATGTGACCTTACCTATATCGCTCCCCTCAAGATATATTATATACTTCTATCTCAATATATAAATTGTTTTAATTTTCTTTCACTGGGGTTGGTCCGTGCGGAAATTTTGTTTTTGTTAAATGTTTGAATTAACATTTTTTTTAGTTTCAACAGGGTTGGTTATATATAATTTGTGAGCCAATATTTTATGAAATCTTTACTCATATAGGATGTTAGATATTAAAAAAGTCAAACTCGTTACTATTTACAAAATTGCACAATACCATATTTGTGACTGTTTTGAATGAGCTATATTTACTTTATTTTGCTTCATTTTTTGTACGTCATTCACCATCATATATATATTCAGTGTATTCTTTGTCAGATTATTCAGTATTGCGAAACTCATTTAGACTTTACAACTATTTACCTTAGTTTGAATTGTTGCAATTGGATTTTGCTAGTTTTTTTATTCGAATTTATTTGCTGTCCCACAATTATTTAAGTCAAAGTAAACGTACATCTCTTTTTTTTAATCATGAAAATATTCTTTCATCTGTTTACAGTAGTAGTAAGTGATACATTTATTTGTTTTATTTTATTGTCCCACAATTATTTAAGACAAAGTAAACATACATTTCTTGATGCTCTTGCAATGATATGTAATTGTTTTTTTATATATATTCCTATAACTTATTAAGTACTCTTTCTGTTTCACTTCACCTAGTGTTTTAGGAATTTGTTTTATTTCATTTTAAGTGGTGTTTCCAAATTTCTATGTAAAAAATAGATGTAATTTGATGTTTACGACCATTTGTATTATGCAGTAAAAAAATTTATTGGTTAAATTAATTATATTTATTGTTATTTTAGGCAAACAAGATATCTAACAATACTAAAAGTACAATAAGAAAAGTGGGGAGACTTTTCACATCACCACAAAAAATTAGCCAATCAAAATTTTTAAAATTGCCATGTCATCTTGCTTTTATGGGCTCTCGCCGATTTTTGTGCATCATCTCGGCCCATCCCTAATTTTTTCTTGGCTCATCCTGATTTTTGTCTTGGCCAAAAACAAAAACATTTGTCCATCATCTTGACCCATCCCTGATTTTGTTTTGGTCCATCCCGATTTTTGTCTTGGCCCAGATACGAAAACCCTAACTATATTGCTTTACCAAGCGATCTGAGTTCTCAGTTTCTTCTTCTTCCCACCTCTCCTGCGTGTTCTGCGCTTCTTCTTCTTCTTTTGCGTTTCTTTTGGCATTAAACAACAACTAATGATTTTCGTTCGTCTCCCACCATTTTTCATTCTTTATAAATTGTCCTTTTTTACATTGCTAAAAACCAAAACCCGAGAAAATACAGTGATTAATCTCAAGCCATGGCGATGAAACCAAACGGCAAGTCTCCTGTCTCCTCCGCTAATTCCCAAGAAGTTATATTCTTCAAAGATATCTCACTGGGACCCGATGAAGCCGAGTTACGATTTTGTCTGACCCATTTCTGGGAGGCTCGAAATCCAACTACGAAGACCCTTATTGGTCTCGAAATGCTCCTCATCGACGAACAAGTTTGTTAATTCTCCAAAATATAGTTCACTCAGTTCTCCAATATGCTTATACCATTTTTTAATATATTTACAAACGAATATACTTTTAAATAGATCTACTAAAATTTCTATAGGCAGTTAACAACTATGAAAACATTTACAAATGTTATAACAGTTTCAAAGATTCTTACAAATTTTTATGTAAGACTATGAACATAAAAATATTATTTATTTTATCGTAAATGTGCACCAAAATATATTTTTGCAAAATTAAAATATTATATATTTTCATGTATTATATAATCATATCTATTTCATTACTACCAAATATATATAGTTAATAACATCAGGTAGAACAAGAGATTTAATACTTTAGATTTTTATATTATATATCTTATAAGTAAAATATTACTTAGAATTAATTAAAATTAATTATAGTTATTTTTGTTGTCTATTATCTAAAAATTAAGCTACTTAATATAAACTAAAGTCCATTAAATATTATTGTGATATTAAATTTCAAATATAAATATAATACTATCTAATATACATTTTAAAAAGATAATAAGATTCATGCATATACAAAAATGTACACAATAAATATAAAATCATACATTTGTTGGTATTTTTAAAAATAAAAATAAAAAGTAAAATTTTTGAGATATTTGAAAGGTATACTAAAACTAATTACAATACTATACTATAGTTTTTTTGTACCACAAATCTTTATAATATTTAAAATGTGAAATTTATATTTTATAAACGATACCAATGATGACAAAAAGATGATACCAATATATTTATAACACAACTTATACTTTTTATAAAACAAGTGAATAGATATATAAATAAAATAAGCATAAAACAACATTAAAATGACATAATACTTTAAATATATGTTAACAAGAAGAAAAATTTGTAAATTATTTATGTCTAATAATTAAATAATCATACAATTTATATTAAATCATCAATATATATATATATATATATATATATATATATATATATATATATATATATATATATATATCCGCGTGTAGCGCGGTTAAATGATCTAGTATTTAATAAAAGTTTGTAAATCCTTAATTGATGTGCTAAAACCTTTAAAACCAGTTATTTTGAAACAGGGGGAATAACATAGTAGTATGATTACTCTATCCCATGGAATGACTTTTTAATGAACCTCCAATATTTTCATGCTTTTGTTTTTTAGTTTCTAACCAAACTTGTTTAAGTAAGCTTTATCATTACTAACGTCTCGTAAGCATAAAAATATTAGGCCGTATAAGTAAATGTCATTGACATACAAACCTTATGCTCTTATGTGGAGATGTTGTATTCCTATGAACATGTTCTGTAAATACTAAAGTTCTGAAAATACTCATGTTCTAAAAAATCTAACAAATGTGTACACGAAGAATGTGACTCATAAGATGAAGGAAGTATTTGCGCTTCTTTGGGGTAGTTTGCTATCATTTTTGTCATTCTTTTGTTTATATTAAAATTCAAATTTGGCGGCTTTAGCAGGCTTGACAATGACTTTAGTGGATCTGTTCAATTTTAATCATTGGTTGTGTTAAGACCGATTGTGGATGTCAAGACCTACTGGAATAGGATCCAGAGGCAATGAGAAAGAGTTGGAAAAGGGCTATAAGACTCTAGAGTAAACGTTCAAGGTAATGGGGTTGGCCATGGAACCATTGCCCATAAAAATCGATCAGTTTGATCAGATTGTTGGGCCGGTTTTGCATTGGTTGCATCCAATCTCTTCCTTCTCTGTTTTAATTACTTTTTATTCATCTCCTACTCTGTATTTTCGTGAGGAATTTTGTGGTTTGGTGTCGGAATTGGCTTGGTAAAGACCCAAGGTCATGTCCGAGTGGAACCAACCACAAACCATGGTTCATGGACGCTTGGTACGATGGATCTTAGCCATGGATCGGTTCGACTTTGTTCTAGCAAGGGGGATTCCTTGTGTTCATTGGGATTGGATGGGTTATTGGGATATGGCCTTGAATCAGTCCAAATAGATTGTATCAAGTCCCAATGGATAGGTTACAGAAATGGTCCCATCGACCGTGAAAAGGATCTGTTGGGCTGTGCGGTTGACCCTAAGGGGCCATGATGCACACGAGTTGGTGAACCTGGGACTTTTTTCGGTTCAGTTAAGAAGTCCAAAGCCATTTTCTGGACTTAACTTTGGGCCGTGTGATCCTTGATTCTAGTCGTGTGTACGGGTGAGATTCATGGGTGGTCCGGTGATGTTATATGTGGGTTGCGAGTATACTTAGATGTGTCCTAAGTATATGGACGACTGCATATGGGTTCTTTGTCAAGGGTTGTGATGGTTAAGTGAAAGGGTTGCATCCCTAGACTTATTCCGATCACATCCAAACCACAACCTAGACCATGGGTCGATTATGCAGACAGTCATGATCGTTCCAGAGAAGGGGCGGTTAGTCTGATCGGTTGGGAATGACCCAAATGGTACAAGTGCCAAGAGTCACGATTCACCAAAGGTTGTGAGTTACCAAACAGTGCAAGTAATTGAAAGGAAAGAGGTGCCAAGGGTTGCGATTACCAAAGGGTACAAAGACCAAAACGTGTCATCGACCAAAGGGTATCATCGACCAAGGGTGCATGTTTCCAAACGGTGTCATTGGATGCATTTATGTATGATCCATATGACTTAGTCCACGACTAGTAAAGTTAGGACATAAGAACATGTCGTGATCCAAAAGGTGTGAATGTGTCATGATCCAAAAGGTACAAATGTGCCGTGATCCAAGAGGTACGAACGTATTGTGATTTGAAAGGGTGCGAATGGGTCGGGAATGAAAGGGTGCAAACGAGGTGGGATCAAAAGGGTGTGAACGGGTCAGGACCAAAATGGTGCAAACGGTTTGGGACCGAAAGGGTGCGAATGGGTCAGAACCGAAAGGGTGCGAACTGGTCGGGACCAAAAGGGGGCGAACGGTTCTGGACCGAAAGGTTGCGAATAGTTTGGGACCGAAAGGGTGAAAACGGTTTGGGTCCAAATGGGTACGAATGGTTTGGGACTGAATGGGTACGAAGGATTCGGATCCGAGGAGGTATGAATGGATTGTAACCGAAAAGGTGTGATTGTTCAAGTAAGGTCGTGTATGATCTGATCATGGTTTAGAATGGAAGACCTGATCCATAGATGATGGATCAAGGTTTCAGATCTAAACTAATTACTGAGTACATATGTTGTTATGAACAAGTCAGATCGGTTTTCTTGGATATAGTCCATGACCGGTCATGTAATATGAAGACCCATCATTTCTAAGTAATATGAGGATTGTTGGTTGATTTATTTAGGATCAAATGGGCATTGTAAGTCCATAGGATGGACAAAAGGTTATAGGATTGTGTATGTGTCGGGAAATGCCAGATGCATATCCTTAACCAATGAAGACTTATCAAGGTTACTGAGTTAGTGAGGATGGTTGGATGAATGACTAAGTACCCAAAGGGAGTTGTTCTATGCAGGAACAAAGATAATCACCTTAAGTAAGATCATTGAGTGATCGAGGTTCAGTAGACAAGTATGTGTAATTCGGGTCAAAGGAGGTCCGATGAGCTACTAAGCTTCGTGGATGTGGCAAATGTATGATTTATCAAATCCTTGATTATATTAGTATATGGTTAGGATGCTGATAGAATGGTTTAGGGGAATGGAACCTCGGATTCATATGACTTGGTTTGAGTTTAGGATCAACCTTTAAGCTAGTTTGTAGTTGATCTAACTAACCATGGTTGAGTCGATTAGACCGGACAAGTATTAGATTGGTTTAGACCAATGGTATATAGAAAGCATTCCGCTGTGTATAAGTTGAAAGGAACTAAGCTAGGAATCGACTAAGATATTCGTAACTTAAGTTCTAAGATAGCCCTCGCCTTTAGGCGAAATTATAAACAAGGGCGAAAAATCTATATGTTTGGTCAGTGTATGGATCGAGCAACGTGAAGCTTCGACTGCGACCTCGTCGGCCGGGTTTGGGTCTTACAATTCGTCCCTGAGCACACTTATACCTTGACTGTTGTCAGGTATGTGGTGTACAAGGCCATAGTGCCAAACGGTATGCTCAACTCCAAAGTTTTCAAGCCACAACCTATCAACAACGATCAACTCAAGTCCAATTTGGAGAGAATGTCTTCTCGTTATCTCACCCCAAATCCCTAACATCTTCTTCCAAGGTTATATAAGATGATGCTTCCCCACCAATGAAACAAGCCGCCACTCTGATCATCACTCATACGCCGTCGATACCCCACCTTTGGATCCTCACCATCAATCATCACTAATCCACCAGCAGGCAACGACAACACACAATGTATCACCTCTAAACTATAACACTCTTTATGTCTTTTTCTCCTCTTAGCCCACTGTTCCAACAAAAAATGGGACACAACCCACTGCCCAGACTAACCAACTCTCAAAAATACAACCACCCCAATAAAACCCCACCATCCCAACAAAATCAAACAGTCCAAACATCTTCACTGCACAATCAACACAATATTTAAACATTTCTTCAGTTTCTTCCTCCTAATCATCCTCATCCTCTTCACAATCTCAATCCATAATCCATTCACCACCACAAAATCACCATCCTATGTCAACCCATGCCAAAACTTGCACAATTAAACAAAACACAAAATACCTTTACACCTTAAACTTTGTAAACAATTTAGAACCCTGAACTATTAACCAAGCCTTACAAGATGAAAAATGGCGAACTACAGCAACAAACGAATTCAACACTCAGATCAAGAATTACAGTTGGGATCTTGTACCACCATCGCCGTCTCATGTTACCATCGTCGGGTCTCATTGAATCTTCAACACAAAATACAATCCCGACGAAACAGTTTTAGACCAAAATTTCATCTTGTTTTCACAATATATAATCAACGACACGGTCTCGAATATGCATATACATTTAGTCATGTAATGAAGTCAACAACAATACATATAGTTATAAGTGATGTTGTTAACTGCAACTGGCCAATTAGGCAATTGGATGTGAATAACGCGTTTCTGCAAAGGACATTAATGGATGAAGCATACATGCCACGACCTCCAGGATTCATACACGTTGATAGACCTCATCATGTTTTTCGACTCATGAAAGCTATCTACGGATTAAAACAGGCTCCGCGCGCTTCATATGTTGAACTCCAGACCTATCTTTTTAGTTGTGGTTTCACTAAATCTGTCTCAGATACATCTCTGGTCTTCCCACAGACAGGTACCTCTCTCGTATACAGTGTAGTTAATGTGGACGATATTCTCGTCACTGGAAATGATCTTACTATGCTCCAACAAACACTTGAAGCACTGGCACAGAGATTCTCTGTCAAAGACCATGAAAACCTACACTATTTTCTTGGAATCGAGGCTAAATGCAGCAATGTCGGCCTCTATTTTTGCCAAAGATGTTATGTTCTGAATTTCATACAATGTACAAACATCTTCACTGCAAAACCTATAACAACACCAATGGCCACTACACCAAAACTTACTCTACACTATGGTACGGAACTCTCTGATCCAATTGAATATAAATATGTTGTTGGGAACCTTTAATACCTAGATTTTACTAGACCAGACATCTTCTATACGATCAACAAAATCTCTCAATTCATGCACATGCCGACTACCAATCACTGAAGCGCAGTCAAGCGTACACTACGTTATTTGGCAGGGACACCAAACCATGGGATTCTCCTTCGACGAGGTAACTCTAATATTCTTTATGCATACTCAAATGCGGATTGCGCATGAGATGCATATGACTTTATCCCAACATATAGTTATATTGTTTAATTTGGTCACCATTCGGTATCATGGTCCTCTTAGAAAAAAAGATGATTGCTTTATCATTTATGGAGGTTGAGTATCTCTGTTACCAATGCTTCACTGGAACTCAAGTGGATTTCCTCACTGCTACATGTGCTCTGCATACCCTTCAAACATCCGCCAACTATATACTCTGACAATGTTGGTGCCATGTACTTATGAACAAGCCCAAGTTTGCATTCACGAATGAAACATGTGGCATTGGATTATCATTTCATGCATGGTCAGGTACAACTAGGAGCTCTCCGAGTTGTTCATATCTTCACACGAGACCAACTAGCAGATGTTATGACCAAACCATTTTCAAGACCTGTATTTCAATCATTCACAAACAATATTGGAGACTCTAAAACTCCTCCATCTTGAGAGGGCGTAGTACAAATCAATCATAGTAATGATTGATTGAGAAATCACAAGAATACAAAAATATTCTATCATGAACCCTTTTTGCAAATCTAAACATGTGCATATAAGTCTCAATGTAGATTCTTGAATCAACATATTGAATCCATTCTTACATGGAATATAAGAGTAGCTTACGCACTTAGAGATATTGTTTCCACTGTTGTGATTTTTTTCGTTTAATCACTTTTTTTTCTTTATGATATTTTTTTTGTTAATCCTCTGTTAAGGATTTGTTTAGATGGCCACATATAATTCATCCTCTATGTTTCTCCTTCATTTCAAATTGAATTGCCACATCACGAGAATTTGAACGTTTTGAAGTACAAAAAGCTATCTTTGATATGACATTAGATAGAGACTTAATCAAAGCATAATTAATACATTTCTTTTAAACTAGTCAAACAAAGAAAGATATACGATCGATATTGTTCTGTTTCATCTTGATTTTCTGCATATTTAATGCTAATAATAAAGTGAACCTGCAAAAAAATGGAGAGAATTTTGAAATGTTAGAAGGTAAACCAAGAAAAACATGAAATTGACATAAATCATCATGTTAGAAAATATGCCTTGCCACCAGTTTCCTCTAGATGCATCCACGGAGTTGTTTCCACTAGCATCACGGTCTTCTCTTGATTGAGCTTTGTTAACCTGATTGATTAAGCATTTTGTCATTACCTTAAAATAATGAAAGATTAAAGTGATCAGTTTGAACCATTAGCAATATTGATATATGATTATGACTCACGGTAGGGTAAGTATGGTTGCTTATGGATCCAAAGTAAACATCTTGACCACCATAGTAAAGAGATGAACTTAGATTGCAGGTTTCAGATTCTTTAGGTTGGCCTGTGAAAAAGTATTTGTTAGCCCATCTGGATTTGAATTATTTTCTAAAGAACCGTGAGTCTCAAACAAAGTTTGAAGAATAACTTTGATACGGTACTGTTCATGACATTATATATATTGTTATGTATTCAAGCTTGTTAATTATGGACATAAACAAAATAAAATTTGGAAATTTATTTTGATGTCAATGCTATGTACGGTATGGATTTCGCTTAGTTTCAAGCAAAATGAATCAATTTTGACAGTTTTTAACGTTGGATAATTAGCTATTACAAACTATGAGATTTAGTGATTGGGATTTTCATGTTCTTAATTGGCTTAATTCTAAGCCAGATAAAGCAACATGTTTCACAGATGAATTAGAGGGGTTTCTTGCAAAGCTTGAATTAGTGTAAAGCAAAAGGAACCATATTGATTCAAGAAGGGAGACAAGTTTTCTGAGGTTTAAGTAAACAGTTCCCAAAACAAAAACAGTTGGAGAAATGCTTTTCCACTAACCTAGGGACCCAAATGTGGAGCTTAAGATCGTGTTTTTTGTTGTTCCCTGAAAACTCGAAGAATAAACTTCAAGAACCAATCAGAAAAGGAAACATAAAGAACTGTAAAAAAGGAAAGGATAATAATAGAACCTTGGAGGGAGGAGGGAAAATGGAGCTGAAGTTAGAGGAGGAAGAAGGTTCCTTGGGACCAAAGAGCTGAGTAGTTAAGGAAGAAGAAGGCAATGATGATCTCACTTTCCCTTTCCCTTCCATTTCTACTTTCTTTTTCTTAAGAGTTAAGACTAACAAGTTTTTGAAGAGAAATGTGTAGAGAAGATGACGAAGAACCAAGAAGAAGATGGTTTGATGAGGTGTGTAGCCACAACAAGATCAGTGGGTATATATAGACAGTGACAATGCTAGCTACTATAATCACATGACAAGTCAAAGAGAAACTAATCTTTAACCGCTTTTAGATTTAGTCAATTCGGTTTGCTTTTTTACTTTACCAAGTTAGATACAGTTTAGTGTTGTTTTTTCTAGTCAAAGTATTCTTGGAATTTTAACAAATCTAGTAGACATATCTGTACCAAAAGATGTCTAGGGAAAGAATATTTACGACTTCTACATGTTTCCAACCTTTCTTGATCACCAAACATAATTGTACTGAAGCTGCTCTCATCCCACTGATGTCGTAATATTATTTTCAAAAATAAGATTAAACGGCGTCATTTTCAAAAGATCTCTCACCAGTAGTGTCACGTTTATAAAGAATGGTCAAATAGCTTTGATCCCATGCCTAACATGTTCTCCTTGTCTCGTCAAGTAGATGCCATAATGTTTACTCATATTTCATGCTATTTTAATAATATGGAAGGATAACAAGAATAATTTTTGAACGATCACATAAATATTCGAGATACTAGTAATGGATTTGGTCATGTGTGGTAAACCACTCAACATGGCACTTGCTTAATGACTTCATTTATTTGTGTCAACACTTCGTAAGGGGAACAAAAATTGAAAAAACGTGAGAGGCGCGGTATGCGAACCTGCGCAGCCAAATCCAACATGATCTATAGTCATGCTCGATAACCACTCCGACACGCCCACCAGGTCAGGAACAAGAATCATCTACTTTTTTTTGGTAAAAAAATTATCATCTACTAAATCTACAATAATAAATGTCTACCAAAAGTTTGAGAAAAGAAAAGTCTACAAAATTGTTCATGAAGAAATAATACAAAGAGTGTTGTGAAACTCGAGTCTGACAGAGGTTTATCTCGACAAGAAACTAGGCTAGAGAGATAGGGAGTAGGCGACTAGGGTTTGTATTGTGTCTAATGACTTTGTATTATTGCTTTCTTGTATATCAAATAAGTACAAGGGGGGATATATATATATATAAAGAGATGGTCGACTTGCCCACACTTATAACCAATGTGGGACAAGTTAACAATGCCTAAATGTCGGCTGGACTAAGTCCTAAATGGGCTGGCCCATCTGTGAAGCATATGGGCCGATTGGTCCATGTATAGACCAAGTAGATAAGCCCACTTATGTGCATTCCCAAAACCGTCTGGTTCACAACACTCCCCCTGAATGCCATAACCATATAGAGCTCGCAATGCGTTTGGTATACTGCCTCGTTAAAACCTTTCTATGGTAAACCCAAAACCCAATGTGGTAAAAAGGGAAGCCATAGACAGGAAAAAGAGTACAGCCGCATTACTCCCCCTGAAGTGAACATCACTGAAGGCTCTTCAGTCTTCTGGTCTCGTGTACCACCTTCTGTGAGCATAGGTTGGTTGAAGTAAATCGGTTGTGTTTATCACTTGACCGTACTAGCACTCCCTTTTACTTGTCTTCCTTTCATATATGCTGATCCACAGCCTTTGCCAGGTCATCTTCATGCGAGTTCCATTTCCACTCGCAGGTCGTTTCTTCCTTTAGTTGAACATGCCTCTTCTTAATGGGTATCATGAACATCTTGCCTGGTCATTTCGTCCGCTGGTCGAGTCGCTATCAACCATCGACCCTGGATCACTATCGGCTACATGGCTCCGATTCATCGACCATGTCATTCCCTTTGGACCAGATGTGGTCAATACTCTTCTGGACGGTAGGTGGAGTTACTTGTAACATTGCCTGCTACACGGATGCCCAAATCTTCGAATGATTAAATATCGTCTTTGGTCTTGATCAGTATCTATGATCTCCATGAAGTTATAATGCTTCCATGAGTAGATCCATAACCTGTTCATAGTCAAAACAAAATTGTATCTGCAAAACCAATTTTCACTTCTTTGGGTTGGTTAGTATGGTTAGTGTAAACAAACTTTAAACCTTTCGTTCCATGTAAATAAATAACGAAGTATAAGTTTACCACTACCATTACCTTTCTTCACCATCAGCTATATTGCATAGATGTATGCATGCTGATGGACTATGGTTATGATCATTATATCCATCTGATATAGATCTAGTCATCCATTTTATCAATGGTTAGCTTATATGGTATCTTTGGCTCATGATCAGGCCACTCGTGGTTGGATCATATGGTTTGTTCATGAGGTTCCCTTGGTCACATATGTAGGTTGGCTCGCATGTACCTTGTATAAGTTTACTACAGCCATATGGTCGACCATTTGGTCGACATGATGATTCTTTCTCAACCGTGGCCATTTTGGCTATCATGGTCGGAACAAAATGATTCTATTCAGCCTTCGACCATGCTGGTCTATATACGAACATTTGGTTCGGTTCAGGTCCCTAGACCATGGCTGTAAGACTTAACCCATCGATCATGGCTGTATGTTCAGCCATCCTTATCTCGATGGTCTCGACCGCAGTGTTCATAGACTGCTATGGTCGATGGAATCATTCTTTATGACCGTTTCATATTTCTTTCAATATGTTCTTAGTTTAGGAACAACCATAAGACCATATAGACCAGGATCTGAGGATCCAAATATTATGACCATAACTTTTCTAAGAATCAAAATCGATATCATGTATCGTTTTGGAATTTATCAACTTTCTTTCAAGTTGGTTTGTGATCACAAGGAATTTCATTCTTATAATGAATACATGAACTGATAATGATGGTCCTCGTGGAACTCATTCATTAATTATCATACGCAGCTGCAGCTGTATCAGTTCTTATATGGCTAAGGAACAAAGCCGTTCTTTGAGAATTTCTTTTCTCATCTTATGGTACCTTTAGTACTTTTATCCAGTGATTAATATACTGCTTGCTACATCGTCATTTCTTTTCTAGACATTTCATTGTAGTAGCATCCACCACAGATCTTATATCTGTTATAACATGTTCCTTGGTCTCTGTGAGTAACCTTGTGTAATCAGCTATGCTGTAAACATGAACATGCACGTCTTAAACCACGTGACCATGTCCTTTATCTCACGGTTTTCTTTCTTACTCACACGACCCATTTACTGGTTTGATGGCGTTCTATGGCCAATACATCCATCGCTTCAATATAAAACCCCACGCATCTCATGAGTATGAGTACTCTCATGTGGGTTGATGATCCTCGGTTTATATTCAAGTGCTACTTTGTATGCGCATTCTTATATCATTGGTATCGATACCCTTTTCTGCGTTCCATTGTGTTCCAGACATGTCATAGTAGATTGCAATCTTATAACCTTCAATACTTTGGTGTTTTGTCGTCCCAAATCACCTTAAGTACCATGGATTTTGGCGTCCCAAATTCTATTGTATGGTATCTTGTATTGTGGTCGACCATATCTATGTCTGGGATGGTTTCCATTTATGACCTCAGGAAATTTCATACACCATTTTATTTCCTCCCGGTTTTATGTTATGGAACATATTGGTCTATTTTGTATAGACTCTGTAGCAACTTGATTGTGTCTCTACTAGGACAACAATTCTCTTGGTGCCGGCTGGTATTACTTTAGGGTCAATGTGTTTGGCATCTAGTTTTATTAGTTCTGGACGTCTTATCTTTACTTGTCCGAGGATCTTGCCAAGACACTGATGGTTGATACCATTCTATTCATGGTTGATACCATTCTCTTTACCAGCTTATAACTTTCTCCTTTAATGTTGGATGGTCGGATTACTGAGGCAATCCGTGAACCTGGCCACTTAGTCTGATCACCCATATTTGGCTCAAAGTTCCTTTTAATTCGTGGGAGAAAGTTGTACTCCCATCCAACATATATTCTCATCCTCAATCCCCTGCGGAGGTTCCATCTCAAGTAGCACATATATCTGTGGTGGAATACTCAAATTTCCTTAAGATGATATATGTCTGGTTTATGACCCTTGACCTGAGATGAGAATATCTATGCTCACTTATATGGCCTGATGCATATCATCTTTCCACATGTATATTCATGATGTCCTTAAGTATTTAGGCTTGACGTGGATGATGTACCACCGAGAGCCACTGATAGCATAATACACGAGATTTTAGTGTGTTTATGGACCACGGGATTTGTCCTCACTCCTCGTCATGAACATACTTATAATTTCGTGATGCTTAGGACAATAAAGCCTGATGAGTTTCCCTTGTGTACATGTTACACAACATGAGATTTTATGGGATAACTCTTTGTGCCTTTATATTCTTTGCATCAAGTTTGGACTCGGATGGCTAATCCGGTCATGCCATTAAGTGTAATTTCATGTGGTATACTAATCTGGTTCCCACGGCTCTTTGGCTCGTATCATACTGATCCTTAGCATAGTTTAGATCAGAGTATATAGGCATAGTCATTGACCACTTTCTTATAAGGCTTATAATCTGAAACTGATGTTTCCTTTTGCCCATTGGTTTAATGTGGAAACCGTATATACTGAGGTATATAACTCAATGGGTCTTTGGGTGAATGCCTTTTGTGGTCTTATAATATTGACTATCCTTACACCAAAACATCACTTTATTCTACTTGGTTTATCATTTGAGTATATCTGAAGTTTCATGATCCGTAGGATCGTCTTTGCTATGATCAATTTCGTGACCCATAAGGTCATCTTGGTTATGATCAAAATCACCCTCATCATCCTGATACATCATATGAGCTTCTAGACTCTTGCCTTTTAGACTCTCTTGATAGAGGTCGACCAGATGCTTAGGGGTTCGGCAATTCTTTGCCCAATGGTTTGACATCCCGCATCTATGGCAAGGTGAAGTCCTAGGATTCTGAATCCTTGAAGATATCCCAGTGCTTTTGCCTTTACCATGTCCATGATTGGACTGGTTTGGACGATCATAAGGGGTAAGACGCCCTTTTGCTATGGCTACCACGTCCACGTCCTCGCGTTTGACTTCCGCGGCCGCGTCCTCGACCATATGAGGAACTGCGACCCTTTCGGTCATAACAGACATGGTTTGCCTCTGTATCATCCTTAGGCTCGGCATTATGTGCCTCTGGGATAGACTTAGTACATGAGGGTCTAAGCTCACTATTCTTCAAGAGCAGCTCATTGTTTTGTTCAGCAAGCAACAGACAGTGAATAAGTTCACCATAGGTCTTAAAACCTTTTTGTCTATACTGTTGCTGGAGCAACATGTTGCTTGAGGACATTGTCTGGAATGTCTTCTCAAGGAGCTACGTATCAGTTACAATCTCGCCACATAGCCTCAGTTGTGAGACTATTCGGAACAAGGCTGAGTTGTACTCGTTCATGGACTTAAAGTCCTGAATCCTAAGGTGTATCCATTCATAGGTCGCTGCTGGATGAACCAGGGTTCTTTGATGATCATATCTCATCTTGAATTCTTTCCATAGTTCATATGGATCATTCACTGTGAGACATTGAGGGGTGCAAAGTCCAAGTTGTGATGTTTGGCATCGATTGGATAAGCACACGGTCTGGCAGTACGTCTTGGTACGCTCCATCGACCCATGTGGTTCGTGGTCTATCCATTGATACGGATCATCGACCATCCGCGACCTAGACGTACATGGTACGCATCATCGATCGTTGCGGATCAAGGTCTAGCCGTACCTGAGGGTAGGCATCATCGATCCGAATGGACCTTGGTCTATCCGCATGGTGCGGGTGATCGACAGTCTGTGGTCGTGGTATGACCGCGGTTCGTGGTTCGTACGGATCACTGCGGGTTCATAATGAGTGGTACGTGATCGGTCGTATCGCATGGTACGTACCGTCTGTCATCCGCATTCGTGGTCCGTTCGTACCGCATGGTATGTACCATCCGCGGTTCATGCCTCAATCGCGGGTCGTGGTTCGTTGGGTTACCGCGGGTTCGTACCATATGGTACGTGACTGGCCGAGCCTGTCTTTCATCCGCGTTCGTACCCGTCCGTACTGCACGGTACGTCCCATCGACCATTCGCGGTTCACGGTCTAGCATCCTTGACCATGGGTCTAGCATCATCGACCAGTGGGTCTAACATCATCGACCAATAGGTCTAGTATCATCGACCAAAGTATAAAAACAAACTTTCTTTAACTAATCTAGGGGTTTTAAGATTTAGACCTAGAAATTTTATAAATTTGGAAAGTTTCCATTTTTAGAAAGTTTCCTTTTCTGGAATATTTCCTTTTCTGGAAAGTTTCCATTTTAGGAAAGTTTGTGTTTTAGGTAAGTTTAGGTATTTTAAGTAAGTTTCTATTTTAGGAAAGTTTCCATTTCTGGGAAGTTTCCATTTTGGGAAAGTTTCTAATTTTGGTAAGTTCGGGTAATTTTAGGTAAGTTTATATTTTAGGAAAGTTTCCTTTTCTGATTAGGTTTTCCTTTTATAATTAGGTTTTCATTTTCAGATTAGGTTTCCTAAATCGGATTGATTTAGGTTTTCCTTTTTGGATTAAGGTTTCCTATTTAGTTTAGGTTTTCCTAATTAGGTTAAGTTTTCATTTTTAGAATTGATCTAGGTTTTCCTTTTCTATTAGGGTTTTAGGTGTTTTCGATTTTCAGCCGTCAAGCAATGAATCTAGCAACCTAAAGCTTATTGTCTATGGCGAGAAAAACAAAAACCAAACCGAAGCAATTCTAGCAACAACCCTAAGCACAAATCGATTAACCTCAACATGGGTTAGAAGACATACCTTAATCCTTGATCGATTTTCTCCTTGGGTTTCCTCTTGGGAACCTTAAACAATCAATCAAAGTAAGATACATGAAGTTAGTTCTTAGGTTTATATAAAGAACAACCGAATGGATTTAAGGGAGATAGAGGTTCGCCGATTTGGTTCCGGATGGTGAGGAAGATCGGCGATGAGGTTCCGGGTGGTGTAGGATTGAGCCAGCTTGTTTGTGCTTCGAACTAGGACTCGAGGTTGTTGGTTCCAGAGCAGGATCGTGCTGATAACGTGTTGTGAATCTCGAGTCTGACAGAAGTTTATCTCGACAAGAAACTAGGCTAGAGAGATAGGGAGTAAGCGACTAGGGTTTGTATTGTGTCTAATGACTTTGTATTATTGCTTTCTTGTATATCAAATAAGTACAAGGGGGATACATATATATATATATATAAAGAGATGGCCAACTTGCCCACACTTATAACCAATGTGGGACAAGTTAACAATGCCTAAATGTCGGCTGGACTAAATCCTAAATGGGCTGGCCCATCTGTAAAGCATATGGGCCGATTGGTCCATGTATAGACCAAGTAGATAAGCCCACTTATGTGCATTCCCAAAACCGTCTGGTTCACAACAAAGAGGACCCTTCACAATCTGAGAGGCCAGTAAGAAACTTTCAGCTTAGATTCTTTTCTAGAAAAAGATGATGGTTTCACAAATATGGCCTTTGACAATAGTAAGAAGCATTTAGTATTTTTCTTGTGATGTAACAGTTCAGTTATCTATTGACTTTATTTCTCCGTTTGCTAATATTATTCTTCAAGAGAATTATGGATCTTGAAAAAGATATAGTTCCCCTGTTACTATTGCTCAGAGCCTGCACAAAGCACACAAGTCATGGATTACAGTGGCAAACCCTTCCCATGTTTCATTGTGCATTTCAAGATTCAAAACTGATCTATATAATAAGATATGATTTAAGTGCCGAAAGATTGAAACTTCATAAGTGGAGAGACCACAAATTATGAGAGGAATTTTGTGAAAAAAACAGAGATGGAAGAGTTAAAAGTGTTTAGTGCATACACACCTCAACATCTACCAAATATCTCTTCAGGGGGATCATAAGCATGTTTCTCAGGGAACAACTCCTCGAAATCTTTCTTCACTTTGTTTCTCAAAAGCGGATGAGGCAAAAGCCCCTTCAGCAGAACCCTAAACGGCAACTCTTCCGGTGGATCAGGAGATTTCAACATGTCTTCATACACATTCATGGCATCAGCAGGACATCCATCTCTCAGAAACCCTCTGATAACCTCAGTGTAAGTCTGAGAATCAGGAAAGAGGTTCTCTTTCTTCATTTTCTCCCATAACCCCATTGCTTCATCCATTCTTTTACTCTTAGCTAGAGATACTATAAGGTCCTTGTACATAAACACATCCGGTTGGTACCATTCCTGCTTCTGGATCACCTCAAACATCTGTATTTTCAAGAAGCCAATCATCAACAACACAATATATCTAACTTGGGAAAGATACAAACTAAAAAAAACTGCGCATATGAACCATAAAGAAAAGCTTAAAACTTCATATGGAATGATCAGCTCGATAAGGCATTTCGTCGAACAGTTCATGGGCACTTACACAAACTATACGTCTAAGCAAAACTCTCTAGAACAGTAACATCGAACATTACAATGAGTATATACATAAACTACAAGAATATGCGCGTATAACCCATGAAGTAAAGTCTAAAACTTTATGATTAAGTTATCAGCTCCGCTAAGGCATTTCGTCGAACAGTTCATGTGCACTTTCGCATAACTGCAAATCAAAGCAATCACGGACGAGAAGAACTCACCTTGATAGCTAACGCAGTCTCTTCTTGTCGTTCAAGCTCGCCGATAACAGCTAACATGTCTAACTTCAACAATCTGAAAACATGTGTCTTTATAAACTTCCCCAGCTTCTCGTCGTCTTCCTTCAATCTCTTGAGACCCAGGATCACGAAAAGAGCTTCTTTGCCGATCAGCTTCTTCCCTCTCCAAAGAGGACCTCTTGGCCTGCCGTCGTGGAAATGAGCGAGGAACACCGTGGAGGGCTTCGACGGAATGAAGTGTAGAGTGTTGGGTTTTGGATTTAAGAACGAAATTCGATGTATTGAAGGATTTCCAGTTAGGGTTTGGAGGAAGATGGAAGCGAAAGTTGGGAGTTTTCGAGAGAAGACGCGAATTGCAGCCATCTCTCACTCTCAGGGTGAAATTGTGGAACTTTTGAGGTAAGGCATTACATAAACACGCAACGGTAGAGAAACTGACAATAGGACTATTTGGTCCATGAGTAACTACTCTAAGGGCCTAACTGTTACAAAAAATGTTATGGGCCAACATATATATTTTTGTTTTGATTAATAAATCATTTAACTGTGTATGGAAAATGGTTAAATATAATAAATATATTTAGTTATGCAACCAATGATAAATACAATGGTTATAATAAGTATATTTAAATTTGTATTGAACATGTAAAACTTCACGTAAAATAAAATGGAACAATTTTTTTGTTAAAATATCATTTGTAAGAAAGTTTTTGGTAAGTGATTCGTACGTAAGACCTTCTAGGGTTACTTCGTGATAAAAAAGGTTAGAGTGATCCTAACACCATCTATGATGTATTTTGTTATTTTCACTTTTAAAATAGAAAATTTCTATAATACATGTGAGATATGCTTCAATGTATTTTTCTAAAATAACAATTTTCAAATATAGAGTAAAAAATAGAAAAATGTTATTTCTTAGAAGAAAAATAGAGATCTCTGTTATAAAGAAATAAATAGAGGTGAGGTTGATCAATTTAACCTCTAAATGTTATTATAAAGATAAAAATAGCAATGAATTAAAGATGTTTTAAGTGAATAATCTCATTCATGTTTAGGATAGACAAACATTGCATGAACATTATAGTAGTCTAATTGATATATAGAGACAAATTAATTATGACTCATCAGTTTGCAGGGCAAAACAGTGAGGCTTCTCCCAAGAGTGGAAGCTATCAAATTAGATGTGCAGACACTGACACATTTTTCAGCTGCAATGACTTGACTAACATTAAATCTGGAATAAAAATTCGTGAAACAAAGTCGACACGCCAACCAGGTGCCTCTCTTTAAATTAGGAAAAGAACAAACTCACACAAACTCGATCTTGATCTTGATTCTAGACGGCTCCATCTTTCCCATCCGGTGGTTCACTGCAGTCCTCGTCAAAGGGAAGTTCTCTCAGTCCTCTACTCTCTCATCCTAGTGATTTAGTTTGCCATTGATTCGAGAGAATCCCAAGATCAAAGATCGAATTGTTAATGGTGATGAGACTCACCATTAGCTCCAAGCTAAAATCACCACCTTTGAATCTGGAACTATGCCTTCGGAAGAGAAGTCGGATGCTCCGACAAACTCCAACAAGATCCTTGTTTCTTTTCTTGTTTCGTCAAGAACTACTCTCGCATTAAATTGATTCGTCACAAAAATACACTAAGGTTGGCCAGACAACTTCTATTTCATCTTTCCTAGTGCTTGTGGGTTCAAGTGTGCTTCCGGCTAAGCTTTAGGGAACTTGGACCAAGCCACTGTTCATCTCTGGAGATACTACGACCGGCTCATCTTTGTAGCTAGCTTGATAACTCCGGCAAGGATGATTCTGAATGGCCAGTTCTCTTCACCATGGTAACAGGTCGCATGAAGGATCAATTTGAGGAAAATAGATAAAAAAAATTTGAAGGATTCTTCCCCAATTAATGGTTTTCAAGGTTAAAGAATTAAGCTTCCCATTGATAAGGTATAGTTTCCATGGGCTTATCCCATGAATCCGCAAACAAGAACCTTCATCGTGTTATAATGCTAGAATATATGGAGAATAGTACTCCTAAGGTAACTATTCTTGACCATTTATTACTTTCAAGGTTTGCAAAACCATAAGGAATATGTGATAAGGCAATTTCATCGTTGCTTGGTGCCATCTGGTAGTTTAGTATATGTTGTTCTAAATAGAATATGAGGCAGAAAATGTGAGATTTTTGTGAGGAAGGTAGAGTAATTCTCTTATATTTTTCACACCCCATACGAGGCTACTTTAAAATGGATTCTCTAACGTGGTTTATAGCATGTGGATGATTGCATCATGTTTGTTGCTCCATGGACGTCTTCAAGTTCTTTAACTCTCCATGAAATCATTTTGATTCATGTTTGGATCAAGCTTAAAGACATCCACAACACGCTATACTCTATCTTATGAATCAATGGATTGCTTCAAGATTGAGAGAGCCAATGTTATCTCACAAGCCAGGGTTATACCCAACAATGTAGGTGAAACTAAGATTATGGTGAAAGTTACTGCCTGGGATAAGCAAGGAAACTACTCATTAGTCTATGTGGAATATTCTTGGCTCCCAAAAACTTGTGAGAGACATGGCCAACTAGGCCGCAAATGAAAACGTTGTTTATCTATCTTTGATGATATGGCTATGACATTGGCTAATATAGGTAAAGATTCATGAGTCGCCTATGTGTTTGTATCATTTGTTGAGGGTTCAGCACCGAATACTCAAAGGGTTCTTGAGATCTCTACATTACTCTGACAAGAAGCTGATGCTACTAAAATATCTGATCCGTGGGACCCAAACTAGCTCTGCAGAGCACCAACCTTAACCCCTAACCCCTAACTTGTTAGCCCTCACTAACTCCCCAGGTAGGTTATTGGTGCGCTTGTCGTTACTCAAACTCAATAACTCACCCTTTAACAACCCTCCCACTAGAAAAGTTGTCACGAATTAACATGTAGATCAGTTGATGATAACTTTTCATGTGGGAGGGTTGTTAAAGGGTGAGGTCTTGGGTTTGAGGAACGCCACGCGCACCAATAATCTAATTGGGGAGTCAGTGAGGGTTCAAAGATGAGGGGTTAAGGTTGGTGCTCTGCAGAGCCAGTCTGGAACCCATGGGGCGGGTTGTTACAATAAAAGTCATGGATCACTTCTTGCTTCATCATGAGGGAGGGTTGTTAAAGGGTGAGGTCTTGGTTCGAGGAACACCAAACACACCAATAACGTACCTGGGGAGTCAGTGAGGAATCACATGTGAGAGATAAGAGTCGATGCTATGCAGGGCCAGCCTGGGTTCCATGGGGGTGGGGTTGTACACATTTTATCCTCAAGAAAAAATCAACTACATCAACTATCTCACCTTCTCATCATGATAACCAAAGTGTTGGTAAGACATTGCATGCAGTAACTTGCGATGAATGTTTCTACTCCAAATTCTCGCGATGAAGCAAGAAATGATCCAAATGTGATAGATAAAGGTATGCATATTGATGTGGATGATCTGTTATCTTTGGCCACTGTCTCGGTACTTGAGAACATTTATGAAGCCCCAACAATGATATGTATCAGAGACAACACTGAGACTCAACCAATGGAGACTGCCCCAAAATTACAAGACATATATACCTCAAATTTGGTTATAAAGGATAGTAGCAGATTAGGTGAGCTTCATTTGGGTTGAAATAAGTTTGTCTCCTCAATCTCTTTCGAAGGAGAAGAAGAAGATCATTTGGATTTGGAAAAGATTACATAATCCAGAGATATTCTCTCTCCTTCTGAAAAAAAAAAGATTTCTTCAAGAAAGACCTGTTAAACCTTCAGCAAAAGCTAAGGAGTTATAACAACAATCCACATCTTGAGGACGAGGACATTGAGGACGAGGACGTGGGAACTAAAGAGGTCGAGGGTAGCAGATCTATCCGACTATCTCCGACATCAATCAATGCGAAAGCATAAATTGTTTTTGGTTCACTTCATAATCATCTCGCTTTGCAAACATCTATATAGACCGTATGACTTCAGTTATAGCAAAGTTTGTAAGCGTATTTTCGAATAAATAATAGGTTTAAAACAGAATATCTTGAACTATTTTGACTTTGAATTTAGACTTGGCTGCCTTAGTTTTGTAAGTAGACTTTGGCACACTCAGACCCATTACCGTTAAAGTTATTTAAAACAATTACATTTATATTTACTTTTTTTTTTAATTTTATAATGTCACAATAAGGCACTATACACTTAAGACACACATTTTCCTTGTTTAATGACTAAAATACCCTGTAAAAAGATACTTTATTCTCGTTATCTCTATTGCTTGACCAAAAAAAATTCTCATTGCCTCTCACTTCAACCTCGGTTGTATGTACCTTTTTGTTCTAAATTTTAAATCAACTCGAGAAACTCACTTTCCCAATTATTTTCTCAATTCATAAACCCTAATCGAGTCTTAATCCCAACTTCAATTGCTGGTGGGTTGTGAGGTGGTCGATGGCAGAGCTGAACGGAGGGTATGGTGGCGTGGAGAAGGAGACGTGGATGCAAACGAAGTGGATTTTCGTGGCTGATGGATTGTGAGATAATTGTGTAGAATTGATGCAAGAGGTGGTCAAGGACAATGGGAATAGAGGATGGTGAGGATTGACGGTGGATTCGAAAAAAGTGGTGGTGGAATAGAGATAGTAGAGATGGTGGAGGAGGAAGAAGGTGGTGGTGGAATAGAAAAAAATTGTCTTTATATCTTCAACCATGTTTCTATCTACGAGCCCTCTTCACTTTAGTCATGGCTACTTCTCGAAACAAGAACATTAACTCCAAATTGGTCAGATTTTTGTTTCATTAATTCAAGCTCCATTTTTATAGAGATTGAGTATTAATCAAAATTTTCTCAGATTATTATCATCTTCAGATATGATTATGTTTGCAATCTGGATAATTTTGATCAAAAGTGAGTCTATCTCTGTTTCATATATGGCCACATTTTTTTTGTTTCATATATTTCTACATTTTTTTCTATATACAACTTATAAGTGCACATTTTATGTACCTACAAATACTTCATCCACAAATCTGTTTTCTATGCATGGATATATGTTTTTAATTCAAATTTGTAAAATATATGTAAATGGATATTAAAATTTAGTATATAAAAAGTTAAAATTTATTATATCAAATTTCTTTATTTGTAAACTTTAATATTTGAAATATAATCAAATAAAGAAATAAATGGTAAGTTGAAAATAATAATTTTTTAAATAAAAAAAATTTACCTCTCGCTTTAAACCAAAAACCAAGGTACATTTATTTAGTCATTCTAACCAAAAGCTCATTAGGAATATTAGTTTAATAAGGGTAGAAAAGTCTAGAAACCTTCTCAATAGCATAAAAAGTACTTCTCAAGTGCAATGTGTCTCTGAATGCAAAAAAAAAAAATATATACCTTATAAGGTATTGCACTCTAGTTATTTCAATTTAAAGAATTTTACGGTTGTAGCACTTCAAAAAAAGGCCTAACAATACATATCAAGATTCAAATTACCATTCATCTCTTTTTGGTTTCAAAATTAATATTTGTTTCTATACATATGAACATATTATATAATGTAACATAGGAAACAACTATTTGGGAAAATATAATAATTTTTATATTCATTTTAGGTATGAAAATTGTTGTAACTCTTTCTACTAGCAAAAAATTAAATATCCAAGAGAGAGAGTCTTGGGATTTCAGAATTTCAAGAAACACAAAAAAACAAAGCAAACCCTAACATTCCCTACACATTATTTGAGAAGTGATTTGTAATGCGTCACAATCACATTGATTTTGAAAGGAAAATAATGACATGTCACACTAACAGTAATGATATGGATTGATGGACATTTACACTAAATCTTGATTTATATTTTTGGTAACTTCTTAGAAGGACAAATATCTCAACTAGAACTTTTTAAGTTTTTGTCGCAAAAATAAATCTCAAGAAAAAAATGATCAAAATAGACTTTTTATTTTCAAATTTGTAAGATTAATATTTTTTTTTTTAAAAAATTTAATATCACCTCCAAAACCCCACCCCATAACTCTAAACCCTAAGTCTAAATTCATTAACCCAAGGGATATAAATTTATGTTTACATCTTTTAATAAAGTGTATGTAGGTTATTTTTCTCTTTGAAGATTATTTTGGTTACAAAAACTTTTTTGGTCTATTTTACAGTATCTCTCTTTTTAGAATAATATATAACTCATAAATCACAATTCATATAACAATAAATAATATAATAATAAAAAGAGACATATAATAATATTTTATAATTTTTCGCAATATTATTTAATTTTTTTTTTATAATTTATAATATTTATTATTAAAAATCTTCAAAAAATTATGCATGTTTTAAAATTGTAATGTTCTAACAATTACCATTAGTTTGGGTGCTTTGCAAAAGTGACTCAAAATTTCAACTCAAATGCAAAAGTAACCCACCATTTTTTTTGAAACTTTTATTTTCTTTATTCACCCTAAGTTTCTGAGTTATTCATAAAAATGTCATTGTTTTTTTTTTTAAATAAGTCTTTTACTCTATCATCCTTATCTTCACCAAATATTTACAATATTGCCATTGCCATCAATCCCACAACTACCATGAACAACCAATTTGAAGGTCTTAATGACAAAAAAAAAAAATTCTCTTACTATCCCATTTGTTGTGCATTCAAACCACATGTCTTTCACTTTCCTTAAAAAAATCATTCAAAAAACCCAAGATTTTTATTCCAAACTTTGTAATGTTCATAGAGTAACGGATTCGTAGCTTGAGTATTGAAGTTCTGTGTGCTTGGAGAAGCCTAAGCAAGTCATCTGACGATCCAAGGTATGAAATCGATATTGGTTTTCAGATCTGTGCGCGAAGAAGACTTCTAGAGAAGTCTTCTGGTCAATGCATAGGTTAGTTTTGCAATTGACCTTTTGCGTGTTTTGACTAGAAGACTTCCCTAGCAGTCTTCTAACTTTCCTTTGATTACAAAAAAAACAAGCAAAACCGAGAAGACTTCCCTAGCAGTCTTCTCGGATAAACAAGTTGGTTTTGCAATTGACCGAAATTTTTCAGAAATTTGACTTCTGTTGAAGACTTCTCTAGAAGTTTTTCGGCGGAAGACTTCTAGAGAAGTCTTCTTTTTTATAACATGAAGTCTTCTCAGCGTCGCCAGAAGTCTGCCTCGGTTACTTTTGCAATTGAGAATTAATAGCAAAAAATTAAATATTAATGAGAAGACTTCTCTAGAAGTCTTCCAGCGGAAGACTTCTCTAGACGTCTTCTCAAGTTTTATTCTGGGTTTCTAGTCAAACATTTGGTAACGAGAGAAGACTTCTTAAGAGGTCTTCCGTCCGAAGACTTCTAGAGAAGTCTTCTCAATAATATTTAATGTTTTGCTATTAATTCTCAATTGCAAAAGTAACCTATGCAGACTTCTGGCGACGCTGAGAAGACTTCATGTTATAAAAAAA